>VMDO01002563.1:0-114261 GCA_007922755.1 Pedetes capensis | reverse complement strand
TACAGGCGTGCACCACTGCGCCCAGCCAGGCTGGCTTTATAACAGTCTACTCTCATGTTAACTAATCCACTCTCACAGGAACTACATCAATCCCATGATGAGGGAAGGGTCCACATAACGTAACTAAGTCCTTTTTTTTTTTTTTTTTTTTTTTAAGTACTAGAGGGTTGAACCCAGGGCCTTGTACAGGCTAGGCAAGTGCTCTACCACTGAGCTCTACCACTGCACCTAAGCCCCTTTTTAAAATTGTTTTTATTTTGAGACAAGGTCTTGCTAAGTTGCACAGACTGCCCCTAGCTTCAGACTTCTGAGTAGCTGGTATTCCACTTATGCACCATGGCCCCTGGTTTACCTAATTACCTCTTAAAGGACCCATCACCTCTCAGCACTGTTACTTTAAGGACCTAATATTTTATCTGTATTTTTATTTTTAATTTTTCAATTTTTTTACAGTGCTTGGGGCTTGATCCCAGGGTATTGTACCGGTTAGACTGAGCTGCACCCTCAAGCTCATTTTTATTTTTTAGTTATGTTACTAACTAAAGAATAGTATAGTATTCTACTATAGAAAGTCTTTCTGTCAAAGTGAAGAGCATCAAAACAATAACATCTATTTCCTAGAGTTATTAAGATTAAAAGATATATTTAAAATGTCTAAAACAATACCAGATGTAGTAGCACATGCCTGTAATCCCAGCAACTCAGGAGATGGAGGCAGGAGGATCACAAGTTTGAGGCCAGCATAACTTAATAAGGTGCTTACTCCAAATAAAAAATAAAAAATGGGCTAGGGGTACAGCCCAGTGGCAGAGCACTTGCAAAGTTGTGCCAGCCCTTGGGTTCAACTCCCGAGGACCACAAAATAAATAAATAAAAATAAATAAAATGCCTGAAACAGAACCTATGGGCTCGATGTGTAGCTCAGTGGTAGAGTGTGTCTTTAGTATGTGTGAGAGCCTAGGTCTGATCTCTAGCCCATCCCCTAAAAAAATGGAAAAAAGAAAAAAAAACCAGAGCTTGTCAAAGTTAGAACTTGCAATAGATTTTAGTTACAAAAAATGAAAATTGTTTATCAGTAAATAGCTTTAGCCCATCTGTTTTTAGTGGGCACAAAGGTTTTAATGAAATAGCCCCATCTTATAGCTTTCTTGTGTGTCATCATCCCTTTGCCTTGTTTTAAATACTTGTCCACTAACAAAATTAACATAATCTGATCCTACATTAGTATTTATTTCATGTTTCCTGCAGGAGGTTGGAAATCTGTATGATATGTTCCACACACGCAACTGTTTACACCGCAGAGCTTATCAACACAAAGTTGGCAACATCATTGATACAATGTAAGAAAAAATAATTGTTATTTCCCTATAAAGTTTTCTGTGGTGCTTTGCTAGATTATCATACTTGGCTCAAGTCGAGATTTCTAGATCAATTCAAGAGAACTTTGAGCAATCTAAAATGGTTTCCTTGAACAAACAATAGCTAGCATAAAGTAAACTTAGTTGGAGGAAGTGGAGGACAATAAACAGGGAAGTAGGATAGATGAGGGGAAGAAGAGCTGGCTTAGGCTAGGGGTGAAGGGGCAATGCTGAAATAGTTCAAAACCTCTGTACAGGAACCTCTGCGCTTACATCCCAGGTATCAGTCAGGGTGATGGGAGGGGAGACATGAGTAATTCCCATTCTGAGACTAATAACAAAAATTAATTTTGATGATTAAAGATTGTCCTTATGCTATCAAATATTAGCAAAATTAGTAGCAAGAGCCAGGTGCCACAGTGCACGCTTGTAATCCCAGCAACTCACTCGAAGGGGCTACAGCAGGAGGATCACAAGTTCAAGTTCAGGAGCAGCCTGTGCAGTTTAGTGAAATCCACTTTCAAACTAAAAACTAAAAAGAGGGTCTGGAAGCCAGCTGTGGTGGTTCATGCCTATAACCCCAGTGACTCAGGAGGTCGAGGCTGGAGAGTGGCAAATTCAAGACCAGAGGCAACCTGTATAATTTAGTGAGACCCTGTCTCAAAATAAAAAGTAACAAGATGGGCTGGGGTGCAGCTCAATGGTACACCACTTGCAGAGCATACAAGCACAAGGCCCTGTGTTCAACACCCCTAGTACCACCAAAAACAACAACAAAAAAGGAGGGTTTGGGAGTGTAGTTCAGTGGTGGAGAGCCCTGGGTTCAATCCTCTAGTACCCCCAAAAAAGAAAAAAAAAAGTAGCAGAGCCAGGTGTGATGGTGCTTGTCTCTAATACCAGCACTCAGGAGGTGGAAACACGAGCATGGAGAGCTTAAGGCTATCCTGGGCTATATAGCAAGGGCCTGTCACACACGCACACAAAAATATTAGTGGCAAATGGTAAAATCAACAGAGAGTTCACCTCTTTTTCCTCAATTCTGTCAGAACCATGCCAAAAAAGTATAACAAATCTGTACATGACTCAAAGACCCCATGAGTTTTGACCCCAATCAAAAATTGAGAGTAACTCAAATTAATCCCATGTCTCTAAAATGGCTTTAAATTCATTTATTATAAACATTTGGTGTTTATTTTTATATGTTTTATAGAGGAAATTTATCTTCACTTCTACTTTTTATCTATTCTTTGTTCATGGACAGACTAGTTAGAATACATCTTATTAGTATGATTGATACTTTGGTAAGTGTTCTTTTGTTTTTAATTCAGAGAGTCAGGGAGGTCTAGCTTCAAAGCCTGGCACTGCTTCAATAAAATTAGAGCTGATTATACCTACATTATTATTGGGAAAATTGAATAAGATGATGTATTTAAAGCCCTTCCATAGTGCCTGGAGCACAGTAAGTGATAGCTCACAGGTCAGCATACACTTGTTTAGTATGACTAAGAAGCAGTTATCTTTTGAATATCATACCTCAAGATTTTATTTTCCTAAAGTAGAAAGATCCTGGTAAGCAAAGTATAAATCAACTAATCAAAATTTCTCTAAGCATATTTTTATTCTTTAGGATTACAGATGCTTTCCTCAAAGCAGACCCCTACATAGAGATTATCGGTTCTGAAGGGAAAAAGTATCGCATTTCCACAGCCATTGATGACATGGAAGCCTTCACTAAACTAACGGGTAAGAATTAGAAGTAACAGATATGGTATTATCTGTCCCTGGATTATAGATAGGTTATTTTCCAAAAATTCAAATGTATTTTAGCTTCCTAAATGATAAAATATGTTTAGATTTGAGTTTTATCTCTGTCTTTTCATGGTTACATTAGTAAAGAGATTTGACCTCTCTAAACCTTAGTTTCTTCTTGTATAAAAAGAAGGTGTATACCTAGTATTAGTTCTGTTGTGATGCTTAAATGCAGTACGGTACCTAATATAGATTTGGCAGGTAAGTAACTCAATATTCATTATTATTTAATTTATAATACAACTAGACCAAAACCAGATGAATTCTAAAAGACTTTTAACATTATTTTCATTGTAAAACAGAGAATGCTAGGAATATCTTTTCATATTCTACAGAAACAAAATCTGCATCTCAGGGTGAGAACAAAGGAAGAGATGAAGGTCTGGCAACTGATTCTTTGCAGTAGAAAAATATAGATTCAGAAATAAAGATCAGAAAAAGCAAAGGGAGCAGAGCAAAACATGTAGCTCTTGCTGGCACAGTGGCACATGCCTGTAATCCCAGCAACTCATGAGGTAGAGGCAGAGACAGGGGATGGCAAGTTTGAGGCCAGAGGAAACCTTCATAACTTGGTGATCCTACCTCAAAATAAATAAAAAAGGGAGTAGAGAGGCAGCTCAGTGGTAGAAACTTGTAAAGAAGATGCAAGGCCCTGGGTTCAACCCCCTATTACTGGGAGAAAAATATGTATATAGATTTTAAAGTTCTTAATTGCAAATCAAGCTGGGATTTAGCTCAGTTGGAGCTGGAATTTAGCTCAGTTGGTAGAGTGCTGCTCCACAGTCTCTGAGGTCCCGTGTTCAATTCCCAGCACGACAAAAATGGGAGAGAGATGTGGCAATCCCGAAATAATCAGCCATTGAAAACCCTATGAAGGCCGTTATAAGTTGGGCATGACTTGATGGCACCTAACAATAACAAGAAGTTGCAAATCATGAAACTATTTAACCAAAACTGATCAGAAAGCAATCACATAGCTTACAGAATCAGTGGAAAGGCTGGAGGCTGTGAAGATGGGCAAAAACAGAAGCCAAGTGGTCTAAAACACAGCCAGATCACTCTATAGCAGCTCCCTGCTTCATACTGCTCAAAATCCTGCTGTCTCATCATAGCTAGATTCTGTTGGCAGCACACTGCCAGGATGAAAGCTGAACATTGCTTTGTTGTACCCACTAGCTTGACCCCAGAAAAATACTCCAAGACACAAACAAACGGATCAAGAGCAGAAGGAAGCTTTAATAGACTGATCAGCGAGCTGCCCTTAGTCCCGGAGTGGATTTAGAGGGAACAGCAGCTCAGGTCTGGTCAGTTCAGATTTTACAGGGCAATTTAAGGGGTGAAGGAGTACACTATAAGTTTCCATTTTCCAGAACCCAGCCCTTTACAGGAATTCTCCAGAATTTGACCTTTTACAAGGTTATTTTATGACACCACCTTTTTCTTTATCCAGCCCTTCTTCAGGCACAGCCATCTTGTGACATAGCTGCCCTTATCAGCTTTTGTTGAATGCTGGTTTTCAAGGAACCAGTGATTTTAAAGTGACCTTAGGCCTGCTCTCACAGCTTCTCAAACTATCTTTGAAGAAAGAATTTTTTAAATTTCCAACTATTGCCTGCACGGTGGCACATGCCTGTAATCCCAGTGATTTGCAAGGCAGAGCCAGGAGGATCGTTGAGTTCAAGGCTGGAGGCAACATGTGTAACTTTGGGAGACCCTGACTCAAAATAAAAAATAAAAAATGGGCTAGGGGTACAGCCCAGTGGTAGAGCACTTGCAAATTATATGTGAGGCTCTGGATTCAGCCCCCAAGTATGGGGGGAAAATTCCAACTATAACTGGTACCCAGAGATTCAGCCACCAAGCTATTAACTGGCACCCAGAGGTTCAGTTACCCACCACTTTTTCCCAATAATCAAGGAGGCAGAGAAGGTGGAGAAGACGATTTTAGTTCAAGTCCAAGCCTGAGGAAGAGCATGTCAAGAGTCAGTCTCTCAAAGATTCTCCATTTTCTAAAAGGTAAAGGAGTTATGGGCTTCTATAGCATGAAAGCTTGAAGGTGTAGCACTGTGGCATCAGATCTCGGAAGCTAAGCAGGGTTAGGCCTGGTTAATCCTAGGATGGGAGACCACGTGGGAACACCAGATACTGTAGGCTTGGGAAAAGGACCCGGCAACCCACTCACAAAAAGCAATCTGCCATTGAAAGCCCTATGAATAGCAGAGAAGCACTGACAATAGTGTTTCACCTGTTGTAAGTGAACTCACTATGAGTCAGATACTGACTCAACGGTACCTGACAACAACAACATAGCAGGAAAAGTGGGAAGTCCTCTTCTTTTCCTGTGCTCTGCAGAGCCTTTTGCCTTCAGGTGAGTTCCGTAGATGGTAGAGCGGGCAGTGTACTACCAAGTCTGAGCGCCCTCCATCTTTTACAAGTGAAAAAGATGACAGTGAAAAGGGAGGGTCCCAGTGTCTCTCTTTTGTTAAGATTAAAGGAAGGAAGGCAGGACTGTTCATGCTGCACATCAAAAGTCAATCAGAGGGGAAGCTAGAAAAGAAAGGAAGGCAGAACCCTCTACACTGCATATCAAAAGTCAGTCAGAGCCTGGCATCATAGCACTCCTGGCTGTACTCGCGGAGACTCCAGAGATTAGGCAAGAGGATTGCAAGTTTGAGGCCAGATCCTGTCCCAAGATAAAAAAATAAAAAGGGGATCAGGGTGCAATTTGCCAGTACCACCACCACAAAATTTTTTAAAAAGTCAATCAGAGGTGTAACTAGAAAAGGAAGGAAGGCATGTGTATTTACACTCCATATTTAAAGTCAGGAAAGGTGAAGCCAGGCACTGTGGTGCACACCTGTAATCCCAGTGGCTCGGGAGGCAGAGGTAGGAGGATCGCAAGTTCTAGACCAGAGGCAGTCTGTGTAATTTAGCGGAGATCTTGTCTCAAAAAGTTAAAAAAAAAAAAAAAAAAAAAAAAAATGGGCTGAGGTTGCAACTCAGTGGTCCAGCACGTACAAAGCATGGAAGAGGTACTGGGTTCACGCCCCAGTACCGCAAGAAAAAAAGTCAGAGAAGCTAGGCCATTTAGTAAAACACAATTTAGAGGGGCTTCTGTACAAGATGAGATTTATTTACTTATTTATTTATTTTACTCTATTACACTGTGTCACAACCCCTTATAAATTGATAAGATATGACATTAATTATTAAGACAAAGGATATAACTTAGTGGTAGAGCATTTACTTATCATGTTTGAGGCCCTGGCTTTGATCCACAGCACAACACACACAAAAAAAGCCTAGAGAAATGAAGTGGGGAAATGGAGAAAGAATATATAAAACATAAGCCCAAAGTCTTCTTATTCAGTTTGTCAGACTTAATGTTGTGTGACTTTCCCTGGGGTGCATAAAGGGAACGTCTGTTTACCCCAGATAGAAAGGGCGTACGCACACAAAAAGTACCCCTTCAAGTCCAACGTGGGAAAATAATGAATTTATTGGGGTTACTTACAGGAGGATGGGTGACTGTTACCAACAGTGCAACAGAGATGTCACTCGGCATTGCTGCCTAGCTTGAGGAGTTCCACTAATGAGGACTTCTACTCAGGTTAAGCCAGGTCCTTGCCTTTCTCACAGAAAAGACATTCACGGTAACAAGTCCAAAACATGAATGTGGGCCTTCTAACTGAAGGGAGTGCTTATGTGTCTTCTCAATGGCTATTTAAAGACTTTGTGGCTTTTGGATTTAGATTGCTCAAAAGATGTAACTTACAATCCCATTCAGAGTCTAAACAGAACAATGAGCTGGCTTACCTACTCTTTCTATCCTAAAGAATTTCCCAAAAATATAAGTGACATCATTAAAATTTAGGGAAGTACCATTCAGATAGAAACACAGGTCAAAATAGGTCAAAAGAATAGGTTCTATTTTTTGGGATTTAAAAGATTAGGTAGAAATGTTTTGGTATACCTTCTATTTGAGAAACTTCCCTTTAGTAAAATGAGATTATAAAGTTGTCCAGGAAGTGCACTGTTTAGGTTTACAGATAGGAAAAGAGTCACTAGGGAGTTGTCTGGGCATTTGCTGACTACAAATGTGTAGTCCTGCTTGTAAGGTTCTGCTTGTGAGGTCCTCAAAGAAACATGGGATCAAAAAGTAAGATTAAATTTAAAGGTCACATACCTTTTACCCTAAGTAGAGATATTTTAACATTTCCATTCAAAATATCTCTCAGAATAATGTCTCTGTGTGGGCAGTCCTCACAGCACTTTTCTAGGTAATTTTGTCAAGGTCTGGAGAAATACTCATAGCCCTACTACTGTTGCCATGTTTTCTGTTGTTAGGTGCCATTAGGTTGGGTCCGACTCATAACAACCCTATAACCTCATAACAACAGAAGGAGACATTACCCAACACTGTGCCATGCCTGGCACTATACTATGTCAGTGCTTCTCTGCTATTCATAGGGTTTTCAATAGCTGATTGTTTCAAGAGTGGGCTTCCACGTTTCTTCTCCCATTTTTGTGGTTCTGAGGATCAAACCCAGGGCCTCAAGGCTTGTGCAGCAAACACTCTGCCAACTGAGCTAAACCCTAGCCCCATCATCACCTTTGTTGTTGTTCTTGTTGTTAGGTGCTGTCGAGTTGGTATCCAACTCGTGACCCTACGTACAAGAGAAACACTATTGTCAGTGCTCTCTGCTATTCAAAGGGTTTTCAATGGCGAATTGATTTTTTGGAGTGGGTTGCTGGGTCCATCTCCCAAGCCTGCAGTATCTGGTGTTCCCAGGAGGTCTCCCATCCAAGTGCTAACCAGGCCTCAGCCTGCTTAACTCCCAAGATCTAATGGGACTGGAAGCCACAGTGCTATGGCTACAGGCATCCTTACCATAGGCCTCCATATATGCTGCATGTTTATATAGATATAGATATAGATATATATACATATGTATATATGTATATATATCTATATCTATATATATATCTTGTTGCCATGACTTCAGGCCAGGGTCTCCTGGAGATCATCACAGGTATCCTGCTTTACACCTATAATCCTGGCACTCAGGTGGCAGAGGCAGGAGGATCACCTGAAAATTAAGTACAGCAAGACTGTGTCTCAAACACACACACACACACACACACACACACACACACACACACACAAAGGCAATTATGTCCAGCCCAGAGGAAGTAGCTCCACTATACTTAACTACTTAACATTACATTTCAAGCCAGGCAAGTGCTACACACCTCTAATCCCAGTGACTCAGAAGGCTGAGGCAGGAGAATTGCAAGTTTAAGGGCAGCAGCATCCTGCATAATTCAGTGAGACCCTGTGTCAAATAAAAAATGGACCAGGGGTGTAACCGAGCAGTAGAACACTTGAAAAGTTATGTGCAAGGCCCTGGGTTCAACCCTGAAGTACCACAAAAACAGCCTGCAGCGCAGCCCTGTGGCATCTAATCCTGTCACATCTCAGAAGCTAAGTAGGGTCAGGCCTGGTTAGTACTTAGATGGGAAACTGCCTGGGAATACCAGGTGGTGTAGGCTTGGGAGATGGACCCAGCAACCCACTCCCAAGAATCAATCTGCCATTGAAAACCCTATGAACAGCAGAGAAGCCCTGACAATAGTGTTTCACCTGTTGTACATAGGGTTGCTTTGAGTTGGATACTGACTCGATGGCACCTAACAACAACAACAACCACAAAAACAAATGAAAAACTTCAATAAATATAATTAAAAGAAATATAATAGAGAAAAATTTAAATTATAAAAACTGTACATAGTGTTTTTTGTTGTTGTTTCTGGGGTTTGGTGCTGGAAATTGAAGCTAGGGCCTTGTATATTCTAGGGAAGTACTGTACCACTGAGCCATACCCCCAGTCCCATATTGTTCTCTCCCCCGCCCCAGTACAAGGGGGTTAAACCCAGGACTTCACTCATGCTAAGCAAAAGCACTACCACTGAGCTGCACTCTCAGTTCCTTTTTATTTTTGGTTTTGACACAGGGTCTCACTAAGTTGCACAGGCTACCTCTGGCCTTGAATTTCCAGTTCTCCTGCCTCAGCCTCCTGAGGTGTACCACAGTGCCCAGCTTGCCTTTTTTATTGTTGTTGTTTATTTTGTTTTGTTCTGTTTGTGTTTTTGAGACAAAGTCTCACCACATATCCCTGGCTATTCTGGAACTTGCTGTGTAGTCCAGGTTAGCCTTGAACTCATGGCAAGCCTCCTGCCTCAGCTTCCAGTTGCTGCAATTAAAGGCATGTGCCACAACACCCAACTTCCAACCAACCACAGATCAAAAATATTCAGAAAAAAATGCATCTGTACTAAGAATGTACAGATTTTTTTCTTTTTCTTTTTCTTTCTTTTTTTTTTTTTTTTTGTTTTTTTTGTTTTTTTTGTTTTTTTTGTGTGTGGTACTGGGGTTGTACCCAAGGCCTCACACTTGCGTGCTTTGCAAGTGCTGGACCACTGAGCGGCACCTCCAGCCCTTTTTTTTTTTTTTTTTACTTTTTTTTTAGAGACAGGGTCTTGCTAAATTATGCAGACTGCCTCTGGTCTCGAACTTGGGATCCTCCTGTCTCTGCCTCCTGAGCCGCTGGGATTACAGGCATGCTCCACCGCACCTGGCAGAATGTACAGATTTTTTTCTCATGTTATTCCCTGAGCAGTACTGTGTCAACTGCTCACCACAGCATCTTCATTTTATTAGTAATGAGCCAAGCATAGTGGCACACATCTATAATCCCAACAATTTGGGAGGGTGAAGTTAGGAATGTTGTGAGTTTGATTCCAGAGGCAGCCTGTGTAATTTAGTGAGACTCTGTCTCAAAATAAAAAATAAAAACTGAGCAGGGGGTGCAACCCAGTGGTCCAGTGTTAGAGGTGGTGGACAGCAAACAGAAAGTAACCCATGAGGCTTAAGTGTGAGCTCAGTAAAGCATGTGTATTTGTCACCTAGGTGTAGGCCGGGCAAAATTCTCTAAGGAGTTTTGGCTAAAGTTCTCTGTCACAAACCTCCTTTTATAGACCTCGTAATTTGAACTTGCCAAAGCCAGCAAGGGAGGATGGAGTCTTCCTGCACCGGATGTCCTGGGAACCTGTTAATTAGACTGCTTTTTTATCTATCTTGCAGGATGCTTATTGCTCCAGCTGTTCCTGAAAAGCAACTGCTCCAGGATGTTAGTAGTCTTTGTGAAAAGCAAGCTTTCCTCCCATTTAAAAGGGTCATGGTTAGTTCAAGCTGCAAGCTACAAACATCTTCTCTTAAGTATGGGAGCAGCCTCCTTTGTTAACCTTATCCTTACATAGAGCTCTTGCAAAGAATGTGCAAAGCCCCTGGGTTCAATCGGACTGGAAGAAACAAACAAACAAACAAAGAACATAAGTAATGTAGAGATGATTTAAAGTACACAGGAGGGGATGCACAGGTTATTTTATATAAGGGACTTGAGCATTCTCAGATTTTGGTAGTCACAGATGGTTCTGGTGTTACCAGGGGACGTGGGTCTGGGAAGCTGGCAGCAAACCTTGGTCTTTGTGTTCAGAGTATAAAATTTATACCCAGCACAGAAGTTATAGTACAGAATAGAGGAAAAATTTATTGTGAGAGATAGTTTGCTTTTAAGGAATAATTATCAGGGAAAACTGAGGCAACTGTAGAAATTTAGATACACCTGGAAAAGAACTTGGAGAAACTTTGGTCCTTTGGGTGAATTGGCATAAAAATATTCCCCGGGGGAAGGAAAAGCCAGAGAGAGCAGATGGGTTAAGCAAGTTTTTGGAAGGAAAAGTATCTTATCGTCAGGCATAGTGGCACACACCAGTAATCCCAGTGACTCAGGAGGTAGAGGCAGGAGGATAGCAGGTTCAATGCTAGAGGCAGCCTTCGTAACTTAAAGAGACCCTGTCTCAATTTAAAAAATAATAAAAGGGGATTTGGGGATGCAGCATAGTGACAGAGTACTTGCATAGTATGCACAGGGCCCTGGGTTCAGCCCCCGAGTACCAACAACAACAACAACAAAAGTATAAGTACCTGTGTGGATAGACAAGATACAGGCATGAGAGAAGGGGAGGCTCTTGAGCAGCCTCAGCAAAGGGGAGGCACACGCGGCCACCTGAGAGGAGGAGAGAAGAGAAGAAGCATGGGCGCATGTTCCCTCTAGTTTTGTTTAAACAAGGGACATCCACTATGTCCTTCCCATGTGCTGAATGCAGGACTCATTTTTAATCCCCTTTTCCACCACTTTTCTTACTAACATATCTGTCTAGCTACCTAACACTGGAACCAGTTCCTCGCAGACCCCAAAGGACGAGTGTGTACATACAGGCAATTAACCTGGAGAATCCCTATTATACTTAGAAATTTTCTAATCATAACTAAGCCAAAAATTAGAAGTGAAATAGTGATTCTTCATATTAAAATGTCTGCACACTGGGAACACTATGTATATCAATATTTAAGTTTTGTAATGTGACCCCTGATACTTGTTTTTGTGCTAGGGGGTTGAATCCAGGGCCTTGCCACTGAGCTGCACCCACCCCCTTTTTGATTTTTTATTTTGAGCATGATCTCACTAAGTTATGCACACTACCTCTGGCCTCAAATTTGCAATCCTCCTGCTGTTACCATATTTTAGGAGGAAGCCCCAGTTTCCAGAATTGGTGTCAGCCACCCATCCCCAGTGCACAGATTAAAGAGACAAGTAATGATGGAAAAAACAAAACAAAACAAAACACAAAGGAAGGAAATTTAATCAGTGTGCACATTGAGAAGAGGAGCAGGTAACCCCAAGTCCATCTTCAGGGAACTTACCTGAGCTTCAAGTTTAAGTAGAGGGAAAGTTGGGGGCATGGGCAAGACATATGCATAATTAAGCAGCTCTGGTTTTCAGAAAGCTGTCATCACTGGAGGGGTTGTTTGCCTTCTCTTATCAGAGCTTCCCAGATGCAGCACTGCTGCATGTTCAAGACAAAGGCTGGTGATCTTTAGATGTCTCACAGGACACTTGTGGATTTAAGTCAGGGTTCATTGCTTTTTAGTAAAGGCAGTTTATAAGTGCCCTTTACATTGTCTCAGCCTCCCAAATTGCTGGGATTACTGATTGAACCACAGCACCTGACCTGAGTTTAATTTTTACTCATTATTTTATCTAATCTAGGGTTGGATTGATGACAAAGTTTCTAGCAGCAGATCATATATATGATTGTTTCTTTTTCTTTTCTTTTCCTCCTTCTTCTTCTTTTTTTTTTTTTTTTTTTTTTTTTTTTTTTTTTTTTTTTTTTTTTTTTTTTTTTTTTTTTTTTTTTTTTCTTCTTTTTTTGCTGTCCTGGGGATTGAACCCAGGACCTCGCACTTGCATGCTTTGAAGTGCTATACCCCTGAGATGCACCCACAGCCCACTTTTTTTTAATGTTTGTTTTTTGTTTTATGTTGTTTTTGAGACAGGGTCTCTCTAAATTACACAGACTGCCTCTGGTCTTGAATTTGTGATCCTCCTGCCTCTGCCTCCCGAGTCGCTGGGATTACAGGCGTGCGCCACTGTGCTGGCTTTTTTATTTTTATTTTCAATTTTGTGGTGCTGGGGCTCAAACTCAGAGCCTCACATGTGTTAGACAGTATAGGGGGGCAAAGAGTGGCCAGAGTCGCAGGTGATAAAAGAATTTACCAGAGCTCAGAATAGAATACAAAGGAAAAAGTTTATTAGTATACTACAAGAGGGCAGTGGGTAGGCAATGAGAACGCTTATTGTTCTGCACTGGGTGGACGGTTGCTGGCGTATGAGGGAGTTTGGGACATTTTATAGCTGACCTGATGTAGGTTGGACCTTCACAGGAAATAATTCACTTTTGGGACAGTTTGAGGGCTTTTAGTCTAAGTAACTCTATTTAGAAAAGCTTTATCTCAGCCATCTGGTGCTTGTAGCCTGTGGTTTTGAGTGATGGTGCCTGGTATCAGAGAGTGCCTGTGTCTGTCACATCACGTCATTCCAGTACCTCTCAGAAATAGCTTCCCCCTACAGGTAGGTGCTCTACCACTGACCTATACACCAGGCCCTTCTATGTTTCAGTAACAAAGCAGATAAGCTCATCTCCTATCATTATATTGATAGAAATGTAAAAGGAGATTTCAAAATAATCTGAGCAAGCTGGGGATAGTTCTTTTTAACTTTTATTCTTAATGAAGGAAATGGTGCTGTGTTGTGAAATGTCATCTACAATCCTTCATTAGAAGCCAGATTTAATGATTTATTCAGGAAAGTTGTATTTACATTTCAATTGTCTTTGGTGAAAAAAAACCATGAATTATGGATATGAAACACTTAGATCAATTGATTAACCTTAAAATAACTTACATTTAATGAGGTGCTATAGTGCAAGACTGTACATAGCTCTTGCTTTCCATGAAGATTCCATAGCACCCAAATGGGCTTTTACCCTGTTCGGTGGCATGTACTTGATTATTATAGCAATGTTGAGGTCTGCAAGTCAAAGTGTTATAAAATGTTTTCAGAGCTAACCCTCGATTGCTGAATTTACCCTTGTAGATTAGCTAACAGCTTGTAGACAAGCACTACCCCACATCCCATTTGTGTAGCACTGATCTAAACTCTCCTTACCTCTTTGCATCATTTGCTCCAGGTATAAAAATCTCAAACAAATGATTGGGTCACATGTTTGTGCTTTGTCTGCCAAAATATGGGAGACAAGCATATGTCCTTTCTAGCTTTCATCATTTGAGACAGGGATAATCTTACCTTGCATGTTATTCTGAGCAGTTTTGTAATCCTTATTGTCCTTAACTAAATGACCTCAAAGGAAGGGGAGGGGGCTTCATTGCTTTCCCAAAACTTAGTTCACAATATCTTTATTTAAAAGTCTCAACTTCTTTTTCTGTTAGAATTTTTTCACCTTTTGGAAGTATTAAAAACATACGGCAATGTTGAAAGAATTTTACAGCAAACACCTATACATACACTACCTAAATTATGGAATTTACTGAACTCACTTTATCTCATACTTATCACTTAATACCCCCTATCCATTTGTTAATCCATCTTATTTTTATGCCTTTCAAAGTAAATTGCATAGTTCAGTACACTTTAGCCTAAATCCTTCAACCTGCATATTAACTAAAGCCCAATAATTATTTTTAATTTACTTTTGATATAAAATTTACATGTAATTTGTACAAATATACAAAAATCTTGTGTACATTTGCTAGAGGTTTAACAAATGCAAGACATAGACCATTATCTTTTCTTCAGAAAGTTCCCTCATGCTCTTTCCCAAGCAGAAATAACCACCATTTACCTATTCTAGACTTTTATGTGAGTGGAATCATGCAGTCTGTATTCTTCTGTGTAAGGCTCCTTTTACCCAGCACTGTGTTTTTGAGAGTCATCCAGGTTACATGTATCAGTAATTCATTCTTTTTTTTTTTATTTCTGAGTAATAATCTATCATATAAAGAAGCTACAATTTTTCTATTCTCTGTTCTCTAAATTCTCTGTCTTTAAATTCTGCTTCCTAAATTCTTGTTTCTGGATTTAGCTATCTTTTATTTTCTTTTGGTGATGCTGAGCATTGTATCTAGGACCTGCCATATGCTAGGCAAGCCCTGGATGTAATTATCTTTTGTTTTTGTGTTTTTATTTTATCTACCTATCTGTCTTTTTATCTATTTATTTAGAAATAGGATCTTGCTGAGTAATCCAGCCTGATCTGGAACTTGCTGTGTAGCCTGGGATGGCCTGGAAATTGTGATCCTCCTGCCTCACCCTCCCACATGCCATGATTAAAGCCATGTGTCATCACACCTGCTGACATTGCAAATGTTTTGACCTCTGGCTTATGTAACCTATTTCTTACCTTGTTCTTTATCCCTCAATATTCCTAAGCAACAAGCAGAATATACCCCATCCATATAAGCTTCTAATGCCAAATTCCTTCATGAAATTTGAATCATAGAAGGCTAAATTTATGATAAGGTCATTTACTTCAAACTCCTCACATGAGGAAACTGAGACCAAATGCAGGAAAGCAACATATCCTAATAGATGGTAAAGCCAAACTCAATCCAAATTGTCAAACCACTAAACTAAATGCTACTTACGCTATTTCAAAAATTTGGCCACTCACTTTGATAAACAAGAAGTTTCCTTTACCTCATATACAGAGGTTCTAAAACATATTTGAAATACATAGAACCCTCATACATATCTGGTGGAAATGGTATAGACTGTTTAGAAAATAGTCAGGCATTTTCTTATAAAGTTAAACATGTATGTGTCTTCTGACCCAGTTATCCCTCTTCTACCAAACAGAAGTGAAAATGTAAATCCAAGCTGGGCACGGTGGTGCATACCTATAATCCCAGCAACTCAGGAGGCTGAGGCAGGATTGTGAGTTCAAGGCCAGAGGCAGCCTGTGCAATTTAGTGAGACCCTGTCTCAAAATAGAAAGTAAAAAATGGGCTGAGGGTGCAGCCCAGTGGTAAAGCACTTACAAAGTATGTGTGAGGCCCTGGCTTCAACACCCAAGTATAAAAAAGAAAGAAAGAAAGAAGAGAAGGAGGGAGGGAAGGAAGGAAGGAAAGAAGGAAGGAAGGAACAGAAAAGACAGAAAAAGAAAAGAAATGGAATTCCACTAAAAAGCTATGTTAGTTGTTAGGTGCCGTCGAGTCAGTATCCGACTCATAGCGACCCTCATAGGGTTTTCAATGGCTGACTGTTTCCTGATTACCTTGGGAGTGGATTGCCAGGCCCTTCTCCCATTTTTGCGGTGCTGGGAATTGAACTGGGGACCTCAGAGACTGCAGCGCAGCGCTCTACCAACTGAGCTAAATCCCAGCCCAAAAAGCTATACCAGGTAGAATAAGATGAAAGGCAAAACAATAGCATTAATGGAGTTCTGTGGGGTTCAAAATGAGGAGGAATCACATCACTGTATTGGATGGACTGAGAAAAGTTTCTCAGTGAGTTGCCTTTGAGCTGAACCTCAGGGATTAGGTAGTCTTTCAGAAACTGAGATTCTGTGATTGAGGGAAACATTACATCAATTTAGCTAGGAATCGTTGTTGTTAGGTGCCATCGAGTCGGTACCCGACTCATAGCGACCCTCATAGGGTTTTCAATGGCTGACTGTTTCGGGATTGCCTTGGAAGTGGATTGCAAGGTCCTTCTCCCATTTTTGTGGTGCTGGGAATTGAACTCAGGACCTCAGAGACTGCAGCGCAGCGCTCTACCCACCGAGCTAAATCCCAGCCTTAGCTAGGAATAGGGTAGATAAAAGGGCTGGGATTTAGCTCAGTCAGTAGAGCGCTGCTCTGCAGTGTCTGAGGTCCCAAGTTCAATTCCCAGCACCGCAAAAGTGGGAGAAGGACCTGGCAATCCATTCCCAAGGCAATCCCGGAACAGTCAGCCATTGAAAACCCTATGAGGGTCGCTATGAGTCGGATACCGACTCGACAGCACCTAAAAACAACAACAAGGGAAGATAAAGGCATGTATTAGAAAGCCTGATCTTATTACTTTCACATACAATTGCTCTGTTATTCAAACTGTGTATAACCTATGAAGAAATAATGAAAATTGAAGATGAAAAGATGATTTGTAGAAAGAATCACTGAGAATGAGGAAAGAATTAACCACAGGTTGAGTAGGGAGGGATATACATATTTAAGTGGCTGAATGACGTAATGTAGCTTATTTATTTATTTTGCCAGGAAGAAAGGCATTTTGACAAAGTTCATTTTGCAAAATACAATAATTGATTCGGGCAAGAATCATCAGTGAGCCAAACCATTGACTGAAAGCTTGTTGACATAATCACACACTCTCAAAACATCATCCCACAGATTACGGGTTAATTATAAAGGGAAAAATAGGGATTGGGAGTGTAGTGCAGTGGTGGAGCACTTACCTAGCATGGATAAGCCCTAGAATTGATCCCCAGTACCATGAAGGAGGGGAGAGGAAGGAAGAAAGGAGAGAAAGAAGATTCATTTGCAATAGAGAAGGCTGAGAATTATTACCTTAACCAACTGATCAAACGTAACATAACCATAGTAGCAGAATATGCTATAAAACAACCACCTGAACTTTTCTAAAATGTTGATATCTTGAAAGACAAAAAGAAATTACTCAGTTCTAGATTGACAAACTAAAAAAGCGTGACCGCTAGTATCCATATACTTGGCTGATTTCTCTATCCGTCAACAAAAATCTTTTAAATTACATTATTGAGGCAAGTAAGTAAATTTGAATATAGGTCATATGTTGAATAACTTCTTCTTCTTCTTCTTTTTTTAAAGACAGGGACTCACTATGTACCCCAGTCTGGCTTCCAATTCATGAGCCTCCTGTCTCAGCCTCCCAAGTGCTGAGATTACAGGCATGTACCACCATGCCCAGTGAGAACATGTTTCTATCAGTGTTAAATTTTTTGGTTTCTTTATGTAAGAGAATGTTCTTGTTCTTGAGAGATACATGCTGAAGTATTTATGAGTGATGAGTCTTTCTTGATGTCTGCAGTATTTAAATGTTTCATCGAAAATATATGCATACATATATGCACATGCATATGTGGGAAAATGTTAAGAATTAATGGATTTAGGTGAAGGCTATTTTTATTTAATTAATTTATTGATTTATCAGTATTGGAGGTTGAACCCTGGGCCTTCAGCATGCCAGATAAGCACCCTATCATTGAGCTGCACCTCAGCCCTTTTTATTTATTGTGAGACAGGGTCTTGCTAAGTTGTGCAGGCTGCCTCTGTCCTCCAACCTATGATCTTTCTCCCTCTGCCTCCCGAGTTGCTGGGATTATAGGCATGTACCATAATACCTAGCTGTTTTGAAAATTTCAAAATAAGAAGTTGGAGGAAAACAAAAGAAGAAAGAAAGGGAAAAAATTTGTTTTGTCATGAAGGGATGGAATGTTTGAAATTTTTTTGATTAAGGAAATTTACAAAATTCCATGTACTCCTCACTTAGCTTCAGTAGTTATCAATAGATAGTAAGTGTACTTCATCCATCTCTCTACACATTCTTATCAAACACTGGGCTATTTTGAAGCAGATCCTAGACATAATTTTGTTTGTAAATACTTAGGCATCATTCTTTGTTAAAAAACAAAGCTCAGTGGTAGCGCACTTGCCTAGCACTTGCCCTGGGTTTGATCCCCAGTACCACAAAGAGGTCATCATAATAAATCAGTCTACCTCTGCATACCCATCCCCTAGTTTGACAATCATCAGCTTCAGTACAGTCTTATTTCATCTCTGCCCTTCCCCATGCACTGCCTTGCCTTGAAGGAAATTCAAGACATCAACTGAAACATTTTAAAAATGTTTTTCTCACTTCCATCTTTTAAAAAAAGTCACATTGTTAAGATCATAATGTACTAACATTTGTGACTAGCAGTATGTATGTCTTTAAATTTTGTTTTCATTGTAATGTGACTGAAATTTCATCAAATTGGCAGATAACATTTTCTTGGAGATTTTATACTCTACTGACCCCAGATTGAATGCGGCACGAGAAATTTTAAAAAATATTGAATATCGTAATCTATACAAGTATGTGGGTGAGACACAGCCAGGAAAGAAGATTGAAAGGGTAAGTTACCAACTATCTTACCATTACTGAAAAGTTACTGTAAACTCTGTCCTCCAAGAGGAAACCATTAACTCAACACAATACTGTGACTCTCCACTAATCTCTTTATATTTAGTCTGTCTTCACAGCAGTGCAGCATTCTTAGGCTTGTATCTTGGAAGGGAAACTGAGACCTGGGTGAGATTAAATAATTTGCTCATGGAAGCACAGGCAGGCAGTGGTGAAAGCCAGGTCTAACATCCTCCAAAGCTCTGCTTTTTCATCCAGAAGAGAGAGGGAACTTCAAATTTTGGCTAGATTCAAGCATGACAAAATGAATATAAGGGAAAGGGCCCTCAAAATAAGGTAACTGCAGGAGCTTTATTGAGAATCTGAGACCTATTTGAACTACAGTTGACCACTGAGCAACGTTGCAGTTAAGGAAACTGTCTCCCACGCAGTCAAAACTTTGCCTGTAATATTGACTCCCCAAAAACTTAACTACTAATAGCCTATTGTTGCCTAGAAGCCTTACCAATAACGTAAGTGAAATAACATATTTTGTACATTGTATGTATTATATATGATGAAAAGTACAGGAGAACTGGAAGAGATCACCTTTTTTTCCCGTTATATTCATAGAGTTGCATCCTGTATTTTGCACTTTTTCCGCTCTCTTTGTCCATCTATGTTGTTCCTCCTCTTCCCACAAGAGATTACTTTGTACTGCAATAAGCAGTTTACTGGAGAAAACTTTTCACACAGAGATGATTAGCATCACAGGGCATGTTGAATGGATACTCACAGCACTTGAGCTCATGGCAACAGTAACAGTAGGTAGCTGTGAAATTATTACTGTAGTATCATGTTTTATAGGTAATTTTAGAAAGTTATGGTTTAGAAAGTTATGCATCTTTACATTTGTTTACATTTCTCTCAGCTTCAAATAGCACCATGTACAGTCTGTGTTTTGGTGTTCATGTTGGTAAATTTTAACTATTTATAGTAGATTTTTGTGTATTGTTTGGAGGTATACGGTAAGAGGTTATTATCTACAGATATTTTATGCATTCATAACATGCCTTTTTCTTAAATTTTTCCACATCCCTAGGCTATGTAATTTGTTTGCAAGGTTTTTCAACTTGTTACTTACCTTTAAAAAATAAAAAGCCGCATATAATTGGATCTGTGAAGTAATAAACCCATGTTGCTTAATGGTCAACTGTATTCCCTTCTTTCATGATATTTCAGGTTCTCCCAGCTGGTATGTGCCTCTCTTCTTTAGTTCAAATATCTCTTTTCACCCTTGGTTTATTACAAGTTTCCTTATTCTCCAGAAAAGTATAATACAAATAATTGACAACCACACCCTCCATCATAATAATTTTGGGGGTTATATGGCTAATATATGGCTAATGCCATATATTTTTTTTGAAATGTGAGATTATTGTTATGAAAATTGTTCTATTTGCTTAAAGGATGGCATAGGTAGGAGTTGTATTTCTCTTAGTGTATTTTTCTCAGTGAAGAGGAAACCTGTTCATGGCACAGGTACTTAGTCATGAAAACCTGGCGTTCTAACAGGAAGCGTGTCATATTTTCTAGGAAGACTATGAATGCCTTCCGAAAGATGTTGCCAGTGCTAAACCTAAAGAAATAGCCCTGGAGGCTGAACTGAAAGCTGAAGATTTTGTAGTGGACGTAAGTAGTTAGCTCAAGAATAGGCTAAGTGAAAAACAGTTTTAATATAAAACCTCCCCTCATTATAAAAGTAATACATATTCATTATAAAAAGTTGGAAAAATAAAGAGAATCACGTGTAGTCTCACGGAACCAACATTATTAACCACTTCAAAATTTTTCTTTGGGATGTTTTGCCAGTATTTTTAATATAATTGTGGTGATGTGATAGAGTATTATATACAGTGACTTAAACTTTTTTGATCACAAAAGTAATGCTAATTAGTTTTTTAATTGCCTACATACATATACAACAACAACAACATACATAAAGGAAAAATTTAAGATTTTTTGTCCCTATTTTCATAGAGGCTGCAGTGTCTTTTTTTTTTTTTTTTTTTTTTAGTACTGGGGGTTGAACCCAGGGCCTCGCACCTGCATGCTCTGCAAGTGCTGGACCACTGAGCTGCACCCCCAACCCAGTTTTTACTTTTTGAGACAGGGTCTCGCTAAGTTACGCAGACTGCATCTGGTCTCGAACTTGCGATCCTCCTGCCTCCGCCTCCCGAGCTGCTGGGATTACAGACGTGTGCCACCGCGCCCAGCTAGAGGCTGCAGTGTCTTCTTATATCCTAATCAGAAGAGCAAATGGCTTTCTCATGTTTTCTCCTGTTTTCTGTAGGAAATTCTTTTCAAAGTTCTATTCCTCTGAAATCTCAACCTAGTGTATTCCTTGTATTATTTTCCATAAGGCTCTCCTTTGTTACTTTATTTTTTCTTCTTTCGGTGTTGGAGATTGAACTCACAGCCTTGTGAATGCTAGGCAAGCACTCAGCCACTGAGTTGTATCCCCGGCCCTCCTTTGTTACTTTTCATTGAGAAGTCCTTGCATGAAGGTGATTTCTCCATAACGATTCTTTGTCAGAGGATACAGTGAGTGAATGGCCCACATGCCTACTCTCTGTTCCCCTGGCTGACACTCAGATCTTCAGAGGAAGCTACAGTTTCCTGCTTTAGTAGAGGACGTCCCACGAGAATGAAGGGATCTCCTACTTTGAATTCCTGGCAATCAGAAAGATAGCACTCTCCAGCATTCTCCCTGGGCTCTGGCATGCCTGCCTTGGCCCTCTGCTTTCCTGGAGGAACTGTCTTGTCCTCGGTGCAGTGATCAATCTTAGTCAGTCGTTCATCCTCCCATCTAGTTTTTCTCTCACTTGAAAGTGCAGCCTCCAAATGGATGTAGGATCAGAGGTACTTGAAGAGGCTATACATAGAAAAAGACATACACATGGCTAGTAGACATGAAAAGAAATTTAACCTTACCAAATTAACTAATCAAATAAAGGCAAGCTGATGCAGCAGCAAACTTTTTTTTAACTCCAGACTTGTGAGAACAAAGTGTTATAAAATTCTGTTAGTCAAGGTATGTGAAAATGCAAGTGTGAATTTGTACACGAGACCAAATTGGAAGTATGTTCTAAAAGTATAATTGACCCAGTAATTTCATTCTAGTAATTTGTCCTAAGAAGATCATCACTTTTACACAAATCATTTACTGTTGGGGTGCAGCTGGCCAGCAGCTCAGGGTCACCTCACTGGACTGGTCTGGTCACTGGTGGTGAGGACAAAGGCTCTGGGAGGCAGGCTGAAAAGGGTAAAGAACTGGGGAGCTTTATTGCACAGGAACAAGAAAGGCAAAGTAAGCAGGAACACAGGATCAGGAACTCAGGAACACAGGAACTGACAGGGACAGGAATGGCAGGAACCAGGAGCTCTTCTGTCTCTGGCACTGGGCCCAGAAACTATCCTCAGCTTCTGCCCCAAGGCACTGGGCCAAGTTGCTATCCTCAGCTTCTGCCTCTTGCGCTGGGCCTGGTAGAGGCTGTCCTCAGCTTGCTTGAAGTTCTAGCAGAGTGGCTCTTTTCCTTCAATCTCTCTCACAACGGGGATGATGGATGATCAGTGGTCTGAGCAAGCATGCATGCATAGGACCAGCAAGCCCTCCTTATATGCACTTCTGAGAGGCTGTTTAGAACTACCCCACAGCCTTAACGGACAGTCTCTGGGGCTTAGTCAATCATGTAAGAGCTCACGCAGGGAAGTGAACCAGTCAGGGAAGATATGCTAATCTGGGGGTGAACAGGATGTCCTATTTGGGCCAATTGGGGGATGAGGCTTAGCAGCTAATCAAGGAACAGGGATAGATCTCGAGTGACCAATTAGGCACCAGGGAGGTTTTGGATGCTGCCATGCCTCAGGGGCCATCTTGGCTCACTCGACACCCAGAGGGACCTGGATGTAGGACAAAGGTCACCTCGCCTGGAGGATAGGTGTTAGTCCTCCAGGCGGGCCAGATAGGCTCTCATGACAGTGGTCCTATCTAGGATCTCAACAATTTACTATCCTGTTGATTGAAGTTTTTGGCATGGCTCCATTCTTCCTCTCTGTTCCAATTCCTAACATTATCCTGAGTGATTTCATAGTCCACATGGAGTCAACTCTTTGAACTCCTTGTTGTCATCATAGTGACCTTTAACCATTTCACCTCAGCCAACACTCCAGCAGATCACACGTTGGACTTTTTGTGCATCTATGATGGGATCTTGATGGGCTGGAACTTGTGATCCTTCCACCTTAGCCTCCCAAGTGCAGGATTATCAGCATGTTGCCCCACACTCAGCTATACCTTGGACTTTATCAACACTTAAAACTACCCTCTCTTTTAAATCCCTAATTTAAGTATCCTCTTTTCTGTCCATAAACCCTTTCCTCTTCATTTGCTTCTTCCTAGCTCATCAGGATGTCCTATTATCTCCTCTAATTTTTACAGTTTGTTGGTTTTGTCTTTATTTCCCTCCCAATCAAACTCTGATTTTTGACTGATTAATTCAGTTATTTTCTATAGTCACCCTCAACTCTCTTATTCTTCTCTGCATCTACCTAGCAAAAGGGTGAATAACTTAGATGAATTAAATCTAAACTTTTCCCTACCTTCACTTGCCCACACAAATGCTGCTATAGATAATCACTCCACTGTCTATCAACTCATGCTCACTAACCATAGCTGGGCCTTCTGTACTTCTGGCAGGCTTAGCGCACTTCTCTCAGGCTCCAGTCTCCATAATGACTGTTTCAAACAGTCTCCTCTTGGATCTCCACTCCTGCTTCCCAAGCTCGCTTATATTGACCCTCTCAGGGAATAACCCAACCTTGGCCCTGATTTCAGAGATAAAATACATGTAGGCCAGTAGGTAGGAACCCTCAACCTACCTCACCAAATAAACCAGCTTGCTTCCATCTCCTGCTTAATTCAGCCTTCCTTCTGATGGTGGGGAAATATCTTTCTCCTTATTAAAGACTTAGGAGGATAATCCTTCTAATTATACTCTACAGCAGACCTTCCTGCACCGACAGAAATGTTATATATCTTTGCAGGCTGGCCAAGCTGACTTTTGAGCATTTAAAATGTGGCTCCTACAACTGAAGAACTGATTTTTTTTTTTAAATTGCCTTCTATGCTAATTATTTCCAATTGAAAAAGTTTTGCTGGGTGTGGTGCCATGTACCTGTGGTCCCAGCTACATGAGGCCTGAAGCAGAAAGATCACTTTTTAAATTCTTTTATTCTTGAGAGAAGTCCTAAGTTGTACAGGCTATCTCTGGCCTCAAACCTGTGATCCTCCTGCCTCAGACTCCTGAGTTACTGGGATTATAGGTGTGTACCAGTCTTTGATCTTAAGAAAATCATACAGTGACAACCAAGATCAGTGGTACACATCTGTAATCCCAGTGACACAGGTGGCTGAGAAAGGAAGATCAAGAGTTTGAGGCCAGGCTGGGCATGGTGGCACATGCTTGTAATCCCCGCAATTTGGGAGGTGGAGGCAGGAGGATCGCAAATTCAAGACCTGAGGCAGTCTGCATTACTTAGTGAGACCCTGTGTCAAAAAGTAAAATAATGGGCTGAGGGTGCAGCTCAGTGGTCCAGCACTCGCAGAGCATGCAAGAGTGAAGCCCTGAGTTCAATCCCCAGTACTGCAAAAAAAAAAAAAAAAAAGAAGAAGAGTTTAAGGCCAGAGAGAGCCTGCATAATTTATACAGCTCAGTGGTAAAGTGCCTTGGGTTCAATCCCCCAGTACTACAAGAAAGAGAGAGAGAGAGAGAGAGAGAGAGAGAGAGAGAGAGAGAAGGGAAGGAAGGAAAAGAAAAGAAAAGAATAGAGAAAAGAAAAGAAAATCATCCACTTCTCTTCATCCCTGTTCCTTCCTTTGTGGTTCCATATCCGTCTCCAGGTACAGGTTGAATATCCCTTCTTGGAAATACTTAGGAATAGAAGTATTTCAGATTTCAGAGTTTTTCAGATGTTTTTCAGATGTTTTCAGATGTTCATAGACTTTACCACATTTTATTAGTATTCCTAATCTGAAGTTCAAAGTGTTCTAAAATCTAACGATTTGAATATTGTGTTAATACTCCAAAAGTTTCAGGTATCAGATTTTCTAACTAAGAATAATCCAATCGGTATTTCTCTCATCTTGATAGCCAAAGATCTAAGAATTATCTTCTCTCTCTCTGTCTCTCTCTCTGTCTGTCTCTCTCTCTGTCTGTCTCTCTCTCTCTCTTTTTTTTTTTTTTTTTTGCATTACTGGTGGGCTGAACCCAGTGCCTTGCACATACTTTGCAAGCACTCTACCACTGAATTGCACCTCAGCCCCTATTTATTTTATATCTTGATACAGGGTCTTTCTAAATTATATAGGCTGCCTTCTGACCTCAAACTTGCGATCCTCCTGCATCCATCTCCCTAGTCTCTGGGATTACAGGTGTGCACCACCGCACCCAGCTTTACTTTATTTCTCATTTACTCCTGAACCTTTTTTCTGTTGCTATCATTATACTAACACTACTCTCACCAAGATCACCAGTGACTTCAGTATTGTTAAATCCACCAGGTAGTTTCAGACTCCTCTGCTTCAGATCTGTTTCTTCTGCCTGGAAATCCCTTCTTTCCTACCTAGGCCTGGTTAATTCCTATTCACTCAGTAAAGTCACTTTCCCAGGGAAACATTTCCAGTCATTTTCTGGCATCCCAGGCCATCTTAGGTCTATCATTTAAAAGATTCAAAGCATACTTTACTTTTCTTTGGTAACTCCTAAAACAAATGTGGCCACAGAGTCTAGGCCACATGGTCTCTGGGGACTGATATTGTGTAAAAACTGTTGTCTGTCAGTGTCTATCAGATAATGGATATTGACTTTACACCCTACTTATGTTGAACACACAAATACATTTCCTCCTACCCACAGATTTCTAAACCAAATCCCCATGGGTGATCATGGGTCAGAGTTATTTTTATTCCAGCATGTGGCAACTTCCTAGTATTCTTACTTTTTTTTTCAGTACTGTAAGGTTGAATCCAGGACCTCACACTTGCTAGGCAAGTGTTCTACCACCAAGCCACAGCCTTACCCATTTTTTAATTGTTTTATTTTGAGGTAGGGTCTCACTAGGTTGTGCAGGCTGTCTCTGGGCTCAAACTCTCTATCCTTCTGCCTCAGCCTCCTGAGTCCCTGGAAATACAGGGGTTGCCATGGCACCTAGCTGGCTGTTCTAACTTCTGAACACCCCAAGAATTCTATAAATTTTGCAATGCCCTATAACCTTGAATTCAATTCTCATGGTTGTTATGTGGTTACTTATTTATTGCTTTAATTAAGGTTATCAACATGGATTATGGAATGGAAGACAAGAATCCAATTGATCACGTTCGCTTCTATTGTAAGAGCGACCCCAGCAAAGCAATCAAGATTACTAAAGATCAGGTAAATACTTAAGTATGCTAAATGCTAAATATAATATAATGGTTTACATTTGGCAAGTCCTTAAAGCAAATTTTCATTATACGTGCAGGTTAAATCCTAAAGTCAGTGTATGTAGTTTAAAAACCAAAGTGCATATCTTTAAAGTATATCTGCAGACTAGACCATCTTTTTTTTTTTTCAATATGGGGGGTTGAAACCCAGGGCCTCACACTTGCATGCTTTGCAAGTGCTGGACCACTGAGCTGCAACCCCAGCCCATTTTTTTACTTTTTTGAGACAGGGTCTCACTAAGTTTCACAGACTGCCCCTGGTCTCGAACTTGCAATCCTCCTGCCTCTACCTCCCAAGCCACTGGGATTATAGGCATGTGCCACCGTGCCTGGCTTAGACTAGACCCTCTTAATAGTCAGTTATTCCTGTTTGCCAAACATCAGTAAAAGCTCAGGGTTTGGTTTTGAGGCTGGGACAGGGTTGGTGGTAGAGGGTCTGGTGGTTAGAGGGGTGCTATGTGGTTGAAAAGAAGCAAGTAAAATGTGCTTTTTTGCATATCTTCTGTGAGAGTCTGAAGTCACTATATAATTATGTAATACAAACCATTCAGTCCTTTATTAGTAAATATAAAATTATGAGGTATTTTGCTATGTGACAATTATCTTGAGCTTTTTTCTTTGGATTATAATTGGGCTAAAATAGCAAAGCAATGTGATGTTTTTAATACAACATCAAAAAATGGTGCTCAGGAGCTTGGGGAAGAGCTGGTTCCTCTCTGATGTGTGAATTCAGGGTGACAGCAAAATCTCCTGTTTTTTAAAAAGGTTTCACGGCTTCTGCCCGAGAGATTTGCAGAGCAGGTGATTCGAGTGTATTGTAAGAAGACAGATGAAAAAAGTTTGTTTGCAGCTAGACAGTATTTCGTTAATTGGTGCATAATCAAAAACTTCACCAAGCCACAGGTAAGTAATTGATTATTCAGTTTATTTGCACACTTTTTCATTTTTAAGAGAAAACCAAAAGGGATCATTTCTATTCATTGAAAGGTTCTCAATTAAATCATAGCCATGGGGCCAGGGGTATAGCTCAGTGTTAGACTACTTGCACAAAGACCTGCGTTCAACTCCCAACATCACAAAAATTGAATGAATTGTAGGCAGTTGATGTAATTTTGAAACTAGAATTTCACTTTCTTTCCTTTTAAAATGTATGGATCTGTATCAAGCAGTGACTTCTTCGCACACCAGTTGTTGTTAGGTACCATTGAGTTGGGTCAGGCTCATAGTGACCCTCATAGGGTTTTCAATGGCTGTTTTGAGGATTGTTTCTGGAGAGGGCTGCCACATCCTTCTCCCATTTTTTTTTTTCCGTGCTAGAGATCAAAGCCAGGGCCTCAGAGAGCACAGAGCAGCACTCTACCAGCTAAGCTAAACCCTAGCCCACTCTACCATTATTTTCCTAATAATAAAGAATGAAAATGGTGACCCTCTCACTAGTGCTTTATGATATTCTCACCAGTTGTCTTATTTGGTCTTCGTGGTGAGCCTGGGAGATGAGTCACAGTGTCCCCATCTTTCAGAGGTTTCCGGAGCCAAGTAATGAGCTTCTTTAAGGCCTCATTGTAGCTAATAACAAGTTTTTTGTCCTTATGGGGTTTTAGCAGTGCTGAGGATCCGACCCAAGGCCTTATACATTCTAGGTAAGTGAGTGCTCTTCCAGCTCAGTAATAATTTTTTTCACTTGTTATTTCTTTCTTTGTGGTACTGAAGATCAAACCCAGGGTCTTATGCATGCTAGCCAAGCACTCTACCACTGAGCTATATCCCCAGCCCAATTTTGTTCACTTGTTATTTCAAACTCAGTGTTCCCAAACCTGGTTATTTGGGCATGTCAGTAAACAAAATTCTCTAGACTGAGAGCAGAGGGGCAAAGTAGCCAAGCCACAGTTGCCTACCCTGTAGACAAAGTTGTTAAAATTGTCCTTATTGACTGATACATAGTAGGAGGCTGGCACAGAGAAAGGAGCCATGTGATGTTTGTTGATTAACTCAATGAATGTAATTGGGAGGCAGGTGGGCCTCATTCTCTCTCTCACAACTGGGTTGCCTTTTCCCCTTCTGCAGCAAGTGCTAAAGGGAACAAAGTCAAATGTGAAAGGGTTGCTCAGTAAGTGAGCATTTGGTCATGTGCTGAATGAAACTGGTTGGTTCTGACAGTCTGAAGGTTGGGAGAGCCATGGGGAAGGCCTCGTGAGGAAGAGAGGAGCCATACAACCCAGAAGGCTGGATTGCGCTGGGCTGAGTGCAGGGAACGCGATGGACATGTCTGGCAGTGGGAGCAAAGGCATGAAACCAGCAACATAGGAGTGAGGGGACTGCTGGGCATGGTGGCTCATGCCTGTAATCCCAGCAACTTGGGAGACGGAGGCAGGAGGATCGCAAGTTCAAGACCAGAGGCAGTCTGTGTAATTTAGCAAGACCCTGTCTCAAAAAAAAAAAAAAGAAAAAAAGAAAAAGCAAGGGGGACTGTGAGGAGACCTATCTGACTAGAGTGGGAAATCCTTCCTATTGAGTGGTGAGGGGAAGAGGGAAGAATGGAGTGGTGTGAAGAACCTTGGATAATTGGCTACGGAAGAGGACCTTCTTATATACAGTGGGGAGGGAATCACTGAGTGCATTTAAGATGGATGTGCTGCTGTAGTGTTTTACTCATGTGTTTGCTGTTTTGTGTGTTCATAGACTGAGATCTGTGGGAATAAGGAGATATGTCCATATCAGGTACTACAGCAGCTATGGAAAGTAAACCACTGGAAACTCTAGCTGCAGATGGGTTGGAACCTGTAGAGATCGGGAGCAGAGAGAAGAGGTTATTATAAAAGTGTGTGTATGTGGTGACAGCTGCCTGAAATCTAGGTACATTCACTTAAGTGGTGTTTCTTGGGCTTCAGGGGGGTTGTTTGTCTGTTTTGCCAGGCCCTGTGTTAGGTACCAGGGATGGAATATTACCTAAGATGTACATAGTTCCTTAGTCCCACAGGTATCACTCTAGTTGGCATAAAAACACACAAGTAAATAAGAATTGCAGTAGCATGGTAAATGCCCTGGGGTGCGCTGGATGCAGGGCTTCAAAGGGGCAAAAATGGGAGGACCCAACCCGTCTTGGTTGTTGGGGACAGCTTATCTAAAGAAAGGCTTGGAAGCTGAGACCTGAAGGATGGAGAGGCGATGGCAGCAGGAGAGGTATTGAGGCAGAGGCCCCATGCGACGAGGTCAGAAGATGAGAAGACACCATGCCTCTCAGGGAGCATCCAGCGTGAGGTGTGTAGAGTTTGCTGCAGGGTCCTATAAAACAAGAGCAACTGGGAACGTTGAATCAGGGAGAATGACATCCTCAAGTTTGCATTTCTAACATTCATGAGAGTTGAAATCAGAATGAGTAGAAATAAAGAAGTGATAGAAATAGAGATGAATTTGAAGACAAACACTGCTGCCTTTGAGATAGAGAAGTCTTCAAGCATGAGATCATGGCAATTGAACAGCTGGTTGTAAAAGCTCTGTCAAGTCAGATTCAGTGTGATCAATAGAAGACATTTAACACAGGGACCCAGATTCAGAAGTTTTGGCAGAACTGAAAGAGCAAATGGAATACAGGGACACAACAGCAGGAAGCTGCTACCACCTCCCTAGGAGAGGCCAAGGGAGCAGGTAGGAGTCCCAGGGGCTGGGCCTTTGCAGAAGCTGGAGCCTCAACAGGGTTGCTCCCGTGCCAGCGGGGAAAGGAGAGGGAGATTCTGGCTTCTCTGCCCTACTCTCAACTCCAGCCTTCCAGCGAGTCTCCCACTGGCAAACCTTACTGGAAGCCAGTAGTCACAGGAGCTGGGAAGGGCAGCTGACACGGGCATGCAGAGCAGAGCACAGGAAGCTGAGGAGGGCTTGAGGGCAGATGGACAGATGAGGAGCAGCCCAGTATCTGGCTCTGTCCCTCGTGTAACAATGGCTCTCAAGACCCTCTGCCTTCTCATATCCAACCACAGGTTCCAGGACAGTTTGAAACAGAGTCTGGGTTTGGAGGGCCTTGTTGATACTCTCTGCTATGAGGGCACAGTGTCACTTCACCTTGAGGGAAGCCCTCTGATTGGGTGGAGGAGCTCATTGGGCTGGAGCCTATACTAGTGGGATCAAAGTTAGAGCACTGATTGCAGAAAAATTCAAGTTCAGCAGGTACATACTGTCCTTCCTTTTTGTTGTTGTTGTTGTTGTTTTATTTTTTTGTTTTGGGTTTTTGTTGTTGTTGTTGTTTGTTTGTTTTGCCAAATTGTAGACCTGGGCTATTTATTTCAGAGGGGACCAGGTAAGAGAGAAGCAAGGATCCAGTGCAGCTTTTTCCTGGAAAAATAGGAAAGAGTTTGTGTTCTATGAAGGCATATGAAGGAGGAGCTCACAGACCTAGGTAGCAGTGTGTTGTGTCCAGCCATCTTTGAAAAGCAGTCTGGTAGCTATTTCCATAAGGCCCTTTTCTGCTTAGGACTGTGGTGATTCTAACTTGACCCAGGCACAGGGCGTATATAACTTAGAGTTTCCCGAGAGTAAATGTGCCTGCAGCTGTACCACTGTGGCGTCCAATCCTGTCAGATCTCAGAAGCTGAGCAGGGTTGGACCTGGTTAGTACTTGGATAGGAGACCACCTGGACACACCAGGTGCTGTAGGCTTGAAAGAAGGACCTGACAACCCACTCCCCTCACCCCCAAAAAACAATCTGCCATTGAAAACCCTATGAATAGCAGAGAAACACTGACAACAGTGTTTCATCTGTTGTACATAGGGTTGCTATGAGTTGAACACCAACTTGACAACACCTAACAACAACAACAACAAATGTGTCTAGAAGCAACTGTGTACAAGACAAGGGTAGATATGTCTGAGATTTGCTCAGAAATGAAACAATGGAAATTGGCTTTTCTCTATCCTCTGTTTTTCTCTCTCTTCCTGATAGGATGGTGACATTGTAGCCCCGCTTATAACACCTCTAAAAAAGGAGTGGAATAACAGGGATTCAGCCCATGGCCCAGCATCCAAATCCAGACGACTTTTTGAGGATGACTCAAAGTGAATGTCTGCAGTTGGTTGTTTATAAAAAATGCCTCCCCGCTTTAACAGTTGAGTTAGGGAATTTAATCATAGAGTTCCACAAATTTAGTAAATAATGACTATATTTTATATTCTGAATGTATACAAACGCTGATGGTAAGTAATTTTTATTCAAAGCTACCAAAAGGTATTAGGCAAATCTTACTATACAGGCTGTGAAAAGCACAGTAGTTGCCTATTTTTAACATTAATTAAAACCTTTCCCCTTTAGTACCCTTATTTTCTTACAGTAACAACTCTTTTTATCTACTCTGAACTCTTATGACAAATGATTGTTTTTTGGTTTTAATTTAGAAACTGAGACAAAGATACAAATTGGAATTCTAAGATGTGATTGTCACATGCAGACAGGCTAAAAATAAACAAAATCCTAGCCCTCTGAAGAGGTGCCCACCACCCTGAGTTTGGGGTGGTGCTCCTCAAACAATCTAAATGCCAGGGAAAGAAAGATACCTCCCCTCATCCTTCCAGCCCCCATAAGACACCAAGTTGGGTGAGCAATAGGAAATGGAAGCCAGGCATGGCTCCAGCTTTTGGTAAGAGGATCTCCAGGCTCTGGCCTTGTTTTTTTTTTTTAATCCAGTGCTAGGGGTTGAATCCAAAGCATCCCATATGGGGGCAAGTGCTCTACCACTGAGCTACACTCTATCCCTGGCCTTCTCTTCAGTTGGGCAGAAACCCCCTTTAGGAGACTCGAGATGCGGAGGGATTCCTCATCCAGGCTGCTCTCTGTGGCTCCAGACCTGACCAGTTTCCTCCGCTCTGACACTTGCTGCTGCAAACCCCATGGTCTCTCCACTGCCCAGCCTGGAGAAGAGGTCTCCCCACCTGCTCTCACGTCCGGCTGGTGAGCTGCTCAGAAGCCGTCACAGTGCCATCCTGGGCACTGCTCTCACCTGGGACTTCATTCTTGCTGCTTCCATGAATGTACAGTTTCAGAGCAGAATTGTCTGCCTTTGCTGAGACTAGTAAATACCCAGTGGGCTCCAGGTTTCCCTGTGTAACATGATGTTCCCAGCAGTGGAGCAGGTGCCACCATGGTTGAGCAGTGCTGCTGTGTCTAGGGCACCCCATCCCCAATGTGTAGAAGTTCACCAAGAACAAAGCCTGGAGTTGGAGCCACCAAGGGTGCTGGAAATGCAGGGCAGTGGGGACGGAGGCCGGGAGCCCCTAACATCTTAGTGCTTACACTCCTTGACAGAGCCTCTGTGGCAGGCTGGGAGTGAGGTGGCAGCCCACACCACAGCCAACAGATCACCGAAGCTCCACTGGATTCTGTTCGTCCTATTCCTGGGTGCAGGGTATTTGGAGTGTCTGCCATCCTGCACTGTCACCCCACTGTCCCTCAGTGAAGAATCCAGGGTTGACTGTCATTCACAAGAGAAGACTTAAAACCCTTGTCTCACACCCAACGTAATGCTCTGTGTGTGGGGAAGCTTTCACATGGGGGTTCACAGACGCACAAGTGAGGTTCTGGCCCACGTCCGCACAGCCAAGTGCCTCTACAGCATTTAGGGGAGCCACGGTCTCAACTTTGTGTGCCCAGACTCAAGGTCAAGAATGTAATATTTTTCTGCTAAGATTGTTTTATTTCTGCCAATCTTATTTTTCAGTCGTCGTAGTTTACTCTGGAATTTTGTAGTCCTAATATTGTGTCATTGTGCTATCTGAGAAACAACTTGAATCTATATTGTTCACATTTTTCGTTATATGTAAGGCAGCTGCACTTTATGCTGTTTACAATTGTTCAATGATGAAAACTATGTGCCATGTACAAGGCTAAATTTGTCCTAAGGAACATTTTCACTCTTGGTATGAAAATGGAGATTTTAACAGCTTGGTCTCTAAAGTCACTGAACATTGTCATCCTGAGACTGTAAATAGAACTGTTGTTGAGGTGACTGGTGCCTTTGGTTGGATGAGGGAAATACCTGCAATAAATCTTCATGAATGTGTCTCAGTCTTGAAACCACAGCTGTGCTCCTTAGCCACATTTCCTTACATTGCTGTGTGCCCAGTTTTGACCTCTCTGTGCAGAGGAATATGTTCTGTGTGTGGTGTGCCCAGTTTTGACCTCTCTGTGCAGAGGACTATGTTCTGTGTAGAGCCCCACACAGATGACTCTTATCGCTGAAACACTGTGTTGGATCTGCAAGAGAGGATGATGTTCACAAAGTACCTTTGTTGTTGTTGTTAGGTGCCATTGAGTCGAGTCCAACTCATAGCCACCCTGTGTACACCAGAATGAAACACTCTCCAACGCTGCCATACCCAGCACTGTGCCAGTGCTTCTCTGCTATTCATGGGGTTTTTAATGGCTGTTTGGGGATTGCTTCAGGAGTGGATTGCCACATCCTCCCATTTTTTGTGGTACTGGGGATCAAACCTGGGGCCTCATAGAGCCCAGAGAAGCACTCTACCAACTGAACAAATCCCCAGCCTGACACAAGGTACCTGGGAGTCAGTTTTCCTGATGCCTCATAGCATTTTTCTTTCTGGCAGGAGGCATGCATTGGCGTGGGAAAGGAGATGGAGTTTTCTTAGTTTGAGGGGCTCCTGTTGTGCCAGAAAATACTACTTCTTCTCTTTTAACCTCCATGATGTTCCATCTACAAAAGTTCAGCTTCTTTGCCCAAGTATGCATATCATTCATTTGCCAGTTTCGTATCTTTCTCATGAGATCAAGTAATGGATTGGTAAGCACCTGACACGCTGGCAGCATGCAGAAAACCTCCCCCTCCCCCCTTGTTCTGGAGCAGGCAGCAGGGCAAGAAAAGGAATGATGCTGCTGGAGTTTTTATTAGTTTCACTGGTGGAGCCCAGGTTTCTGAGGACTGACAATGTCCTTGAAGTTATAGTTATTTTGTTGGGAGTGGTGGTGCAAGCCTGCAAGCCCAGTCACTCAGGAGGCAGAGGCAGGAGGATTGAAAGTTCAAGGCCATAGGCAGCCAGTGTAACTTAGACCCTGTCTCAAGTTAAAAAATACAACGAGCTGGGGTACTGCTCAGTGGTAGAGTACCCACAAAGTATATATGAGGCTCTAGGTTCAACCCTCCAGTACTACAAAATTTTTAAAACGTAAATCTCTAAAACATACAAAGCAGAATCCTATTTGTGTGTGCACATGTGTGTGTATCTCCATGGATACTTGTTTGGAAGGATAGTCATGAAAACATTACTGCTTGAGGGAAGTTGAATTTTAGGCAGTTTTAATTTTTTTTAATGTCTCTGGGTTTTCTGCTATAGACATGTATTCATTGTCAATTCCCATAAAGATAATTTTCATGACAGGCTCCGTGCTTCTTGACTATGGTGTGTCTTTCAAAGTCACCTTTGCAGAAGGAGAGTCCTGCCCCATCCCTGCCTTGGGTCCCAGGCTATGGGGAGGCTATCCAACAGCTGCAGCTAGCGTAAGGGTTCTTCACAGGCTTGGACGACATCCGTGAGCAGGTCCGAGCTTTACCTGTTCCCTGGGGGACTGTCGCACAGAGGTGTTAGCTCAGAACCCAGGCCTCCAGCTCCTGGATGCAGAACTGTTCTTGCCGGGCCAATACCTCATTGTTGAAGGTCGCACAGGGGTGGCTTCCCCCATGATACAAATCTCCATCCAACCACAGCCCAAACTGGCCACTAAAAAGAGGAGGAAATCTTGGCATGGTCACGCCTGTACATGAGACCTGTAACGCCTACCACTATCATCTGCCCTTATCCGCACCACCATGGCGGCACCATTTGGCTTGCTCTCTCTCTTAAACTGATGTATCCTGAATTTTGGGAGACTACATGTTGATCCTACAGGGTTTAGAGCATTTTAAAAGCAAGTCAGTGATTTTAATAAATATCAAGGAGACTTGCCCTCCAACCCCCCCAAAAAAAACATAAAACAGAAATGAGCATGAAACAATGATCATCTGTCTTTTTGACGTGAGAGGAGTTGTGCACTTGGAAGAGTCAACCAAAGTTGACTATCTGGAAGTCTGGAGAAGGTTGTGTTACCGTCTGTGGAAGAAATGCCCCAAGTTGTGGCAAACAAGTGACTGGTTCTTCTCCCATGACAATGTACTTGCCTATTCCATGTTGAATGTTTAGCAGTTTTTGACCAAAAACACTGTGACCCTTGTGCCCCCCTCCCTATTCACCATTCCCACTCCGTCCAACTGGTTTTTTTGGTTTTGATTGTTTGATGAAAAAGTCCTCTAAGGGAAACATTTTGCTGAGGTGGACTAGGTGAAACAAAAAACACCAGAAACATTAGAAGGCATCAAAACTGACAAGTTCAAAACCTGTTCTGAGCAGTAGGAAAAAAACCTCAGCAGGTGTATTGCAGCATGTGGAGAGTACTTTGAAGGTGCCTGAAGTTCGAACATGTAACAATAAACACTGGTCATCTTCATGCATATACACAGTGGTGCCACCATCACCACAACCGATCCAGTTTGGGAACACTTGGAATGTTCTAATCCCCACATTTGACAGAAATCCTACGCTGGAGCCAGGAAGTGAATCCATGCCAGTCAGTGAAGGCTGCTGTGCCCTACACCAGCCTCTCAATGGAGCCTTTGCAGGCAGCTGGGAGAGCAGAGAATTTGCATGGTCCTAATCAAGCAATGCCTGCAGCTGTAGCACCATGGCTTCCAATCCCGTCAGATCTCGGAAGCTAAGCAGGGTCGGACCTGGTTAGTACTTGGACGGGAGACCGCCTGGGAACGCCAGGTGCTGTAGGCTTGGGAGACAGACCTGACAACCCCCTCCCAAAAATCAATCTGCATTGAAAACCCTATGAGGGTCGCTATGAGTCTGACACCGACTCAACTGGCACCTAACAAGAAAACAAGCAATGCTTTCATCTCTGCCCTCAGGGCAAAACTTAATGTGCCTGAATTTGAAGGTCACTGGAGCCAACCTTTTTTCCCTAACTCTCTCCACCTCCCGCCCACACACAGAGGCTGGGTTTTTGGCAGATGCCACTTACCCTAGTGAGTTAGGTCCTGTAGGATTACTCAGATGACTTGCAAATCTGGGAGTTGCCCGTCTCTGGGCTCGTCCAAGCACATGGATGTTCCCCAAAGTTACATCAGTTCCAACTAAGCTGTCACCATCTGTGAACCATTTTGTGGGGGAGTTTGTGCATCCTTTGTCCTCACTTCTTTGCTTAGAATGGGATTGAGTGGGTTGGCAGGGGGACTGAGCTGTGATCTTGATATTGAAGGGCAACGGTGTTGGCCTCCAAGTGCACGACCAGCCTCTCCACTCCATCTCAGGCTGCCATGCCCAGCAGTTCAGGAGAGAGAAGAGAACACAGATCACCCCAACACCCGGAAGGACAGAGACACGCACCTGCTGCTGCCCATCATCAGTGAATCCAAGTCTCCTTTCACAAAGAAAGAGTTGCTTCCTGTCCACTTAAAGACCTGGGGTGAAAGGGAAAGGCTCTGAGTCACGTGGGGAGTCCTGCCCTGCAGTCTGAGTCTAAACCACTGAGTGGCAGTGTTGTGCCAGGAACCGCGGCCAGGGCACAACTGAGCGGCCGGACGGACTCTGGGGTCCCAACCCTTGAAATTTCTTTTCTGTCTCCTTGGAGTTCACCCACTTGTGCCCTTTAGTTTGAATTCCCACAGCCTAGCCACGCCTTCGTTCTGGAAATAGAGTGACAACCTCTGAGGCTTCCTGCTTCCAGCACTGGAGACAAGAGGGGAGAAGTCCAGGATGCCATTAACTCACCATTTCACACTGGAGTCACTCTCAGCCTACGAGCCCTGCATCACCGCCTCACAGTCAGCGCATTCCTTGCAACTTCCACCGTCTCCATCCTGCCTGTGCCTGCTCACCCTTGCCCACATTCACCCCTCACCTGGATGAGAACCTCGGGCTGGTCTGGGCTCCCACGGTCTCCTGCCTTCTGTCCTGAGTGCTCCCTTCCAAACCGAAGTCATGCTGTCACTCTTCTGCCTAAAGACCTCCAGTGCCGCCCCACCTTGCAACAGGACACAATCCAACTCCTACAGCCACATGTGCACCTGCCCTCACCCCTGCTTTTCTCTCTGAACTCTCCTCTTATGACTATGCTTAAGATACACTGGCCTTTCTGTCCCCAGTACACCCAAAGCTAATTCCTGCCTCAGGATCTTTGTACTTCCAGATCCCTGTGCCCACAGTGCTCTTCCCCCAGGTCCTCAAGGGCCCACTTCTTACTTGATAGCCTAAGAGTGATCACAGACTCTCGGAGCTCCCTGACTAACGTCACTCTTCCTCCCAGCCCTGTTTGATTTTCCTCGGTATTTAGCCCTCTTTGAGATGGCTGCATTCAGGTATCAGGGGGCCTTGCCCTTATCAACTTCACTAGAATGTCAGTTCCGGGAGAACAGCCTTGCTGGCCAGCTGTATTCTTGGCACATGGTATAGTTTTTTTTTGATTGTTTTTATTTCTCCTCCCTCCCTGCCCCCAACATTTTTTCAATACTGGGGATTGAACACCAGGCTTGGCAAGTGCTCTATCCCTGAGCTGCCCCCCAGCCCCAATGTTTTTTGAATGAATAAATTATTCAAGAGTCAAACTAGTCAATGAAAGGACTTTAAAGGGCCATAGTCATATATCCTTCTCTGTAATCAGTTGCCCCAAATCCTACCAACCAAAGAGTGTTTAGCAAGAAAACAGACTAATAAAAAGATAAAGTCCTAAGCTCAGAAGGGATGAGATAATATATACAAGTGACCACAAGAAGGCAGAACCATTTAGTACTTCTAACTTTCTTCAAGGATGTGACCTTGCAACTTGAAAGAATAAGATAAATATTGCTACAGAAAAAGCTAAATTCTTCTTAAGTTCATGGTGCTACTTGGAATAGCGATCAAGTGATGAACTGCTGGCGGGTTCATGAAGAACACAGAAGAGCCCAAAGACCAAAAATAGGTGAGAATAAACTGATTTTTGAAAAGAAGGATTCTATGACAAAAGCTTGGGAAGATAGTGACCCCCTGAAGAAATCATTTATTTCACTTTTTTTTTTTTTTTTTTTTTTTTTTTTTAGCATTTATGTACCAGGCACAGTTTAGGCACTGGATAGAATGGGGAACACAAATGACGGAAATCTCTGCCTTGGAGGACTCACAAATGAGTGAGGGGAAGAGATAAAGAAGTAAAAAGTAAAAAATGCCAGGAAGAAGACTGGTATAGAGAAAAGCAATAAAGGTTTTCAGAGAATGGGGTATGGTAATTTTAAATAAGGTGGAATAGTCAACTGAGATGATGAGGTTCAGACAGATCCAGGAGGTGTGCACAGATCCAGCGGAAGGGCATTCTGGGCAGGCCAGCATGTGCAAAGGCCTGGAGGCAGGTGTAGGCCTGCGTCTTTGAGCATCAGGTCAGGCCAGTATGATTGGAACAGAGTGAGGAACAGGAAAAGTAGCAAGAAACTATATCGCAGAGAGACCAGAAGGTATAGGGACTTGAAAGTCATTGTATAGAATTTGACTTTTCTCCAAGTGAAAGCAACAGCCAAGGAACCTATATTCAGTGGGGGTGGGTGATCAAGGAAGGCTTCCAGGAGGAGGTGCTTCTGGAGCTGGATCTTGACAGATAAAGGTCACCAGGTGGCAGAGAGTGTAAGAGGAGTCCTCTTAGAGCTGTGCAAAGTTTGCACAGAAAATAGAAGAGAAAGCACAAGCCAGGCATGGTGGCCCTTTTAGAATGATCAGTCCAGCTACTGTTGTGACTAAGGGTGAAAAGAAAGGAGACCCATTAGGGTGCCATAGCAGGAACACTAATGATGATGGAGGTGTCCAGGGTGGCAGCAAAGGACGTGGTTAGCAGTGGTTGATTCTATGTACAGACAGAAATCAGATGTGGGCCAGCCCAGATGGTGTGAGAGACAGAGGGAGGAGCATCCAAAGTTTTAAGTCTACTATTAGGTCTCTGCCACAGGAAAGAGGGAGGTGCCATTACCTCTGATGGGGAAGACAGCTAGGGGAGCAGATTTTGTCAGGAAAGAAAAGAGCTCAGTTTTGGGGTGGGTTAAGCTTGAAATGCCATCTTCCGGGTCCAAGTGGAGATGCTGGGTGCAGTGAGAGCTGTGTGAGTCTGGAGTCCATGGAAGAGGCTAGCAGCGCATGGGTGGCATGGGAGGCCACCGAGGAAGCGAGGGAAGAGAAGGGATGGGAATCAGAACCCAAGCTCTAATGTTAAAAATGTTGGGGAGATGAGGAGGGCCCAGCAGAGGGCCTCACAAGGGGTTGTCGGTGCAGTAGGAGGAAAATTCTAGAACTTTGGAATTCTAGTATGGGACACAGGAAGGCCAGTGGTGATAACTAGTGTCAGCATTGGCTCACCATACATAACAGACCCTTGCTTATCTCCTGCGAAGATTGCAATGGTAGTGCGGGGGGGGGGGGGAGGCAATGCAATGGATGGGGTGGATCTTGCTTTAAGCAAGGCATCTGTGCCTCCTTGTGACTTCTTTGGCATGTGACCAGGTGATTGTGGGCAGGATGGGTCTGTGGGTGTCTGTTTGCTAGAGGGGAGGTCTCCAAGAGTAAACCAAAGCACCTGGAACTAATTGTGTCTTTTTTTCCCTTCCTTCCTCCCTCCCTCTTCCTTCCCTCCTTTTTCTTTCTCTCTCTTTCTCTCTCCCTCCCTCTCTCGCTCCCTCCCTCTCTCTCCCTCCCTCTCGCTCCCTCCCTCTCTCTCCTCCTCCTCTCTCTCTCCTTCTCTCTCTTTCCCTCTCTCTCTCTCTCTCTCTCTGGTTCTTGCTTTGTAGCCCACGCTGACCTCAAACTCACAATTTCCCACCTCAGTCTCCTGAATGCTCGGACCATGTGTCACTATGCCCCCCTTTTGCTTTCTCTTTAGTGCATTTTCTGTGTAAGCTTTGCTCAGCCCCAGGAGGTCTCCTCTACCCTCTACTACCTCATGACCTTTGATTCGTTTGTCAATCTAGCTCCAGAAGCACATCCTCCAAGAAGTCCCCCATGGTCACCCAGCCCCCTTGGATATAGGCGCTCCTCCTCTGGGCTTCTTCCCTAGTCCTTGGTACTCTGGCATTGTGGTCATCTCTTTTCCCTTGCCTGAGAACATCCTAAGCTGAGGACCCTCCCTAGTTCAGAGAGGTTGCCGAGTGCTGTGGCTGAGTTCCAGACTCCAGAGCCCGTTTCCACATCTCCTCAAGGCTAACTAGCTGTGTGAATTGGACATGTTACTCAACCGCTCTGGGTCTTGGTTCCCCCACCTGGAAGATGATGCAACTGATAACAGCACATATCCATGAGATTGTCGTGATGAATAAATGTGAGTGTGTGAAGTGGTGAGCGGGTACCTGTGAGCCACTGTCATTTCTGTTCACAGTGAATGCCCTGTGTTCTGTCCCAGGCTCCATGCCGATCGTGCAGCCCTCAGCAGCTTCACTCAATAAGTAACCCAGAGGCAGATCTTCAGAAGGCACCTATTTGGGACTGTTCATCTGTGTCCTCCTTCAAAAGCCCCAGCTCCTGGATGGCTTATCCCCTCTGAGAGGCCAGTCACCTGTGCCTGTCACTGATGCCCTCACCATTCATCATTCATCAGGAACCTGAGCTATGAGTCACTGTCCCCTCCTCCTTCCTAGCTCCCTGGTGAACTGCACCCCCACCCGCCCAGCTCCTCCAATCCATTTCACATGCCCCTCTCTGTTCGGTCCCACACCTTGTTTAACTGCTGACACCGTTCCAATTCTTTGACCTCAGGGAGTCCCTTCCCCCATGAATCTACCCTTGTCTCACTTGCCTCGGGCCCCTGTCCTCTGGTCTGGCCCAGGTTCTGTGCTCCACTTGTTATCTTCATTCCCTCTCCTCCATTTCTCTGTTAAAGCAGCTGGCAGAGCTCTGGTTCTGGAGGACTCTTCTTGCCTGCTGCTTGCTTTACCCCCACCCAGTAGTGGGAGTTGAATCCAGCAGCCTCACCCATGCTGGGCAAGTGCTCCACCACTGAGCAGCACCCCCGGCCCTGACAGGGTCTTGCTAAGTTCTGCAGGCTGAATCCAGCCTCAAATCTGCGATCCTCCTGCCTCAGCCTCCCAAGTTGCTGGAATTGCAGGTGTGTGCCAGGTGCCCTCCCCTCCCCAGCACTCTCCCTGGCTCCTCCACAGGCCTGGCCAAGGAGCTGCCTATACTGGTAGAGGAAAAAGACAGGGAGAAAGGATGGCTGCTTTGAAACTCACAGACCCAGACATCTGCCCTGCCTTGCTGTCCTGTTTCATCTCAGGCTTCTCTCCCCATAGCCAGGAGCCACGTGAGTCCTCAACCCTCAGCCTTTACCCCTGATACTTCCTAAGAAGCCACGGGATGTGTCCCACCCCCACACTCAGGTCTGCCTGCACTCAGATCCTGCTGTCTCCTGAGAGCCACATCCCTCCCCTTCTCAGCCAGTCCATGGTGGCTGGAGACCTCGTGGCATTTTTTTAAAAGGTGGGCAGGATGAGGGGGATGTTCTGCCCACCACTGCCCTGCCACATATTCACCCTGTACAGAGACAGGCAGCCCAGCATGGGGGATGGAGCTGGGGACCATCAGGGCCCTGGGAGCTGTGACCTGCTCCTCCCCCTATGGAAGGCGAGGAGGATCACCTTCAGCTGTGGGGAGAAGGAGAAGAGGAATGTCTCGCCAGTACCATAGAAGCCTTTACTGAGTCGGATCGCCGAAGAGGAGAAGGCTCCGAACATCTGGAAAGCAGAAAACCATGTGTTTGCAGCGGGAAGGGAGTTGGGCGTCCTCTAGCAACCCCATGCACCAGGCTTGGTCATGTAGCTCAGCCTCAAGGGCACCAGAGGAGCCAGGGGGGCAGGATGGGGCCCACCATCCTGCACCCTTTCCCCATGCTCCTGGCAAGGTTGAGCCCTTCCAGCTGCTGCCTCTGAGTTGTCAGGACCTCCTGCTCTTTCTTTTCCCTCCCTCCCTCCCTTCCTTGCTTCCTTGCTTCCTCCCTCCCTCTCTCTCTCCCTCCCTTCTTTCTTTCTTTCCTTCCTTCCTTCCTTTTTCTTTGGAGATACAATCATAGCCCAGGCTTGCCTCAAACTGGCAACCCTCCTACCTCTGCCTCCTGAGTGCTAAGATCACAAGCATATGCCACCATGCCCAGTCTACTTTTCCTTAAATATGCTTATTTTATACGAGTAATCCTTGTAGAAAAACTTGAAGTTATACACAAACAGAAAGAAAACAAAACCATCTCCAAGCCGGGCACTGTGGCACATGACTGTAATCCCAGAGACTTGGGAAACTGAGGCAGGAGGATTGCAAGTTCAGAGGCCAGAGGCAGCCTGTGCAATTTAGCAAGATACTGTCTCAAACAATAAAAAAGGGGCTGAGAGTGCAGCTCAGTGGTGGAACACCTGCCTAGCATGCTTGAAGCCCCGGATTAAATCCCCAGTACTGGAAACAAAACAAAGCAAAGCAAAACTAAGCATCCTCAAATCCCCTTCTCCTCCCCAAGATGACTTCTCTTATTGTTTCAATGCATTTCCTTCTGGCATCAGCTTAATGCCAGTGTACAGACTTTTATACAAGATGAAATTCCATACAATTACAATGTATCTGTTATGTAAGTCCACTCCTCCTCACTTTTCTTTATCAGTTTCAAATAGAGAAAAAAGTTCTCTCTGGGACCCTAGAGATCTCTCCCAGCTATAGTATTTTTCTTATTCAAAAGGGCATTTGAAACCAGCTCCCAGTGCCACTCCTCTTCTTCCTGGAGAGCTGCCTGAAATTCCAGCATTGGAGAGACCACATGGACTTCAGGGATAACAATCTCAAGGTTCCTCTTATGAAATGAAGGAGCCACCTGTGGCTGCCTCCTCTGACCTCCTTCCATTCTTACTCCAATCCATTCTTCTCCAAACATACACTAATCATTGAGGCATAGACCACCTGCTTAAAATTCCTCCATGACTGGGGCACAGTAGTGCATCTCCATAATTCCAGAAACTCAGGAGGCAGAAGCAGGGGGATCACAAGTTTGAGGCCAGAGTCAGCCTGTGTAGCTTAGCAAGACCCTGACTCAAAATAAAATAATAAAAATGAGATAGGGGAACATCCCAGTGGCAGAGCACTTGCAAAGTATGTGTGAGGCCCTGGGCTTAACCCTCAAGTACCACAAAAAAGAAAAAAGAAGTCCCTCCCATGAGAGCCAGGCCTGGTGGTGGAGCAGGCCAGTGATCCCAGAACTCAGGAGGCTGAGGCAGGAAGATCACAAGTTTGAGGTTAGCCTGGGCTGCACAGAGAGCTCCAGGCCAGTCTGGGCTGCATAGCAAGACTCTGTCTCATCATCTCCCCCCGGAAAAAAAACCCTCCATATCTCTTGAGCTTTTGAGGATAAGGATGTAGTTTTACATTTATAGTCAGAAGGTTACTGGCCTAATGTTTTACCCCTCCCCCATTTGCATCAGCCCCAGGAAAGCTGGGACTGTTTTGTGGGTTGATCTGCTCAGTTCTACATCCAGCCTGGTGCACAGAAGAAGCTTAAGATGCATGTGTTGAAGGAGTGAATGAGGACCAGGCTCCCCGTGGGACAGGGCTCAGTGCCATCCTCAGTGTCTGTTACAGGTGAGTTAGTCTGACACCTCTGCCTTCTCGTCCCTGAGCCTGCCCTGGGCAGGACCCACTGATGTCTGATTGGGAGCCCCCTGGCCCTCCCCACAGCTCACCTGCCCATCCTGGTCCCTGAGCACCAGCAGCACCGGCCCGCTGTGGCCCTCCATCTGCCGGTACAGGCTCCGCAGGCTGAAGCCGTCCCTCGATGTGCAGAAGACCAGACGCCAGGGGTGACCAGCAACTCTTGGGGGCAGGTGGAGACTGAGCTGGGGGCAGGGCTAGAGGTGAGGGAGGGAGTCTTCCTCCTCTGCCCTTCTGCTGCCACTATCTTGAGCACCCAGGTTATCTCTGTGGTTAAACTGCACCACTGGCGAGGCCCAGTGCTTTACTCTGTCCAGGGCCTCCATGCCCATTAGCAACAGCCCAGGGACACAGGGTTTTTCTTCCCATTTTACAGATGAGGAAACAGGGTCAAGGAGCTGGAGAATAAGTGGCAGAGCCAGGAATTGATCCCAGGGCAGGTCTCTCTCAGGACTCTCCCCTTCGTCACCCTGGTCCCCAGAGACCAGAGGACAGACGAGATGGTGAACCCCTCTTCCTGCTCCTACACCTCTCCTCCCACGCCCACCTCAGTTTGGGCTTTGGTTCCCAAGAGCTCCTTCCAAGGACATCTCTCACTCACTCTATCCTCAGCCTTCCCACCCAGCAAAGAGAGTGGTGTTAGTGTTACTGGGGTGTTTTTCTAGAAAGGAAAGAACAGCCTGGAGCAGAGACAAGCTTTGCTAAGGAGGACACAGTGAATTGAGGACCAAGCAGCTGTGGTGACCCCAGTGTCCCTGGGTGTGGCGGGCATAGGGAAGAGGCATAGGGCTGAAGTCCTCCAGGATGGACAGCGCCCGAACCTGCCTAATCTCCGAGGCACCCAGGACCTGGCTGGCCTCTGTCAGCTGGGGTTCCATAGGGTCCTCAGGGGCAGGGGCTGGGGCTGCCTCCTCCTTCCCTTCTTCCTCTTCATCCTTGCCCTCTTCCCCAGTCAGTGTGTCCTCCTGCTGGCTGGGCTGTGAAGACATAAGGAGGCCTGTGGGTTGGTGAATGAAGAAGCACCAGCTGGCATTTCCAGAGCCCGAAAGCCCTGGCTGCCTCCTCGCCCTGCCAAGGCCCCTCTAAGCCTAGCCCCGCACAGCACCCACCTGCCCCTGCTTCCTCCTGAGCTGCTGCCATAGAAGGATCAGGGAGGCACAGCCCCAGCACAGTGAGCTGCTCTGATGGAGCTGGGGCCCTGCAGGCTGTCTGCCTGTTTGTTCTGGACCCACTACCGTCCACATTTCGAGTTCTCAGCTTGGGAACAGGGCAGAAGGGCAGGTGGCAGCCCAGCCTGTGAGCTGCAGCCATGTGTTTATACATGAAACAATGACAATAACTGCAATACTAACCGTGACCGTAGCTGACATCAGTATAGCCCATACCTGATGACCAGGCCTGTGTGCTGTGCTTGCTCTGCCTGACCTCTCTGAATTCTCCCCAGAATCCTGAGAATACACCTCTGAGTTCATCAGACAAGGAAGCCCCCCTTTCCTGGCTCACTTTGGCCAATGAGATGACACATGCTGTCATTAACCACGTGACACAGTGCCCATAGCTCTGGGGAAAATGTGTTTGTTTGTGAGCTGTGTGCTGGCTTGAAATACAGTTGTGTGGGCAGATCAGTGTGAGCATTTGTGTTACACATTAGTGTGTTTCGAAGCGAGTTGGGGTTGTGTTAACAGATGTGTGCATCCGATCTGTGAGCACGTATGCTTGGGTAGCCAGTCATTCAACTATTTTCCACTCTACCAGGGTACGTTCCACTGTGTGTGTGTTCACTTGTGTGTGTACACACAGACACAGGCCTACACACAATGACTTCAGATGTTTCCTATAAAGGAGAGACTTCTCTGAGGAGAAAGGCACAGGACCTCCCCACCTGCCCTTCCCTGATCCCCAGGCTCCAGCGTGAGGTGGATCCTCAGTGTAGGACCCTCTGGAAGGGACAGAGACAGAGCTCTGTCCTCCTAGAGGCATGGTTCCCAACCTTTTTGTCACCAAGGATGAGGGTCATGGAAAACAGTTTCTCCATGGACCAGGGGTGCGGGGGATGCTGCTCTGACCAGAGGTGAAGCTCAGGTGATGCCAGTGATGGGAAGCAGCTGTGAATATAAATGTGAATGGCCACGGTCCCAGTCCACAGCCCAGGGTGGGGGCCCCTGCCCTAGAGGGTCTCAGCCTCAGGTTCCCAAGTCAGTCCTTGCTCTACCTCTGGCCTGCTGAGGGGGGCAAATCACCCCACTGACTCCAGCCCTAGCCCAGGCCCCTCCCTGCCAGAGATCTCACCCCTTCCCAACTGAACCCAGAGCTCGAGCTGGGCCCCTTACCAGCCGAGTGTAACGCCAGCGGACGCCTTTCATTCTCAAGTCAGCGCCACGCAGGAGCCGGTCCTTAGCCCTGGGAGAGGAAGTGCAGCTGAGTGAGGCCTGGAGATGAGAGGGAGGGCCTGGGCACACCCAGCTGGCTCCATGCCCACCTGCTGCCCTTTGCTCCCTCTCATCTGTCAACCCCAGGCCTAGTGGCCACTGGGTGGGTCTGTGAGCAACTGGGCATTCAAGGGCTCACTTGAGGATAGCACCTAATACATGTTGGCCACACTCTTTGAATTCCACCTCTGACTGCTGCCGCCTCCCTTCCCTCCTGGAAACCTGGCTCTTTGGGAAGATACCAAAGGCCCAGCCTGGGGGTGCCAGGCCTCTGATTCCCTGTATGACGGTGGTAAGTCCATGTGCACCCGGGTTTCAGATTCCCCACATGTGACATCTAACATGTTGGGCTGGATAACCTCAGAAGCCCTCCCCAGACTGACAGCCTGCAATTTGGTGCTTCTCAAAGCCTATGAGCCAAAGGAGTATGCTCAGATTGAAGGAAACAGGTCTTTGAAAAACAAGGTTTAGGGCTGGGGGTATAGCTCAGTAGTAGAGTGCTTGCCCTGGGTTCAACCCCCAGCACCAAAAACACCAAAAAACAAACAAAAAAGTACCCAAACAAACAACAAAACAACAACAACAACAAAGAGCAGGCGGTAGAGTTAGTTCAAACACTGATTTGCAGCTTACTTGGCTGTGTAACCCTGGGCTAGTTAATTAACATCTCTGCACTTTGGTCTCCTCATCTGCAATACTTGCATGTCTACTTCGTAAAGCTGTTAGAAGAATAAATGAAGATGAAGCCTGAAGGATTAGGGTGCTAAACCAGGCCTCCAGCCTTCGTCCTCTGTTCTGTGAGCTAACCTGCAGTACCTGGCTTGGGGCAGCTGGGTAAATGACAGTGCTTGTTGCTGTCCCCCACACTGCTGCTTCAAGAGACCCAAGGACCGAATTCCTGACAAGAGGCCACTCAGCCTCACCTGGTGCCTCTGGGCAGGTAGTCCCTTGATCACTCACAGACCAAGGATCTCTGTGAGGGAAGGGAAAGGACAGAACGGAGAAGGGAGGTAGAGGAGGGAGGTACTCACCCCATCAAGCCCCGGCCCCTGCTATCGATGGTTTCCTTAGCCCACCTCCCTGATCCCCTGAGAGCAGGCCACACACAGAACCCACCTGGCTGTCTATACACAGCAGATTTGGCTCCCACCTCTTGTCCCTAGCAGAGTGCTGGCACCTCTGCTGGCCCTGGCTCCAAGCCCTGCTCTCTGGCTCTTATACCTGCCCAGAGGCAGCAGGCCCTGGCCCCCTGCCAGCCTGGCTCAGGCTGGGATAGCCTGCCAGTGATTATCACACATCAGAAACTCCAATCCACAAGCACACACAAATAAGACCTTGTCACCTGCCCCTCTGATCCCTAGCTCTGTACCCATCAGCCCAAAGAGGTGGAGGAGATTGGGTTCCTTGGCTTTTATTGGGAGCTTTTCACCAGCTGGTACCACCTGGTGTTTGAGCCCACCCTTGAGGACTACTCCCTTAGGGTTAAAATTGTGATGTGCATGCAATTATGAATGGGGTGCATTCAGGGAAGTCGTGCACTGGAAGCCCAGGGTGTAGCACACAGTAGGCACTCATCAGTGAGGGTTACTTCTCTGTCTCTGATGGCTGTGTTGTAAAATCACAAAACTCAAAAAAGCTGGAAGGGGCTTTGGCCAGTCTCAAGCAAGTAGCCTCCACCCAGGGCAGGGACCCCTGGAAAACATGCTGAATGGGTGAACCCAATATCCCACAGATGGCTCATTCCATCCTCACACAGCTGAAAGAGACTGGCCGGCCTTGGTGGAGACAACTAGAGTCCCATGGCCTGGTGTCCTCGGGGGATGCTTCCTCCAGGAAGTGTGAGATGCCAAAAGGACTTGTATTATGGGGAAAACAGGCAAGTGTAGGGCTTTGTTGCCACCTCAAACATAGCTGTTGCAATGCATGTTTAAAGTATACATGGGTCACGGGTCACAGTGCCCCATAACCTGCTGCCACCTCCCCCGACTCCATTTCCCCCACATTCAATATCTGACCATCAAGCACTCTGAGATGCCATTTATATTTGTCTGGCTGTCCAACTCTTTGCCCTCATGTCCAGGAAAATGCAGTACATGACCTGGCAGGAACAGCCCTTGCCAGACAACAGCCCCTAGAGGGCAGCCACAGTGGGATTCCAGGGGCCCACAGCCCTGCTTGGCTTTGCAATTTGCCTTCTTCCTTCTCCTCTGCCAGGCCTCCAGACCTCCAGACCTCTTACTGCCGCTTTTGGAACCCCAGGCTTGCCTCAAACTCGCAATCTTCATGGCTCCGCCTCCCGAGTGCTGGGATTACAGGTGTGTGCCACCATGCCCGGCACATCCAGGAAACAATTTAAGGGTCCAATAAAAGAGAAAAGGTGAGTGACCTATGGAATATCTGCTCCATGGATTATTTCCAAGTATAAAAAATGAGGTGTGCAAAGAGTTTAGAGATTTATGGGACACGCTTCTGCCACCGTGTTTAAATGGAAAAAAAAAAAAACAATATAAAATTGTACGTGCGGTGTGATTTCAGTGATGATTAGAAGGGAACACACCCCTGTTTGTTGTGATGAATAGCATTGCTTTGAACCTCGAAGGAGTGCATGGGTGGGTCCTGGGAGATGGGATTTCCCATCTCAGAGGTCAGTCCGACCTAGGAGCTTCACCCTCCTCTTCAACTCTCACTCCTTCCACCTCACCTGCACCTCCCCCACTCTCTCTGCCTTCCCACAGGACCATGAGGCAGGGGTCCTGCTCTTTTCCGGAGCCAGCCTGCACCCCTGGGTCAGTCCCATCCCACCACATTCTGCTGCCATGTTCCCTCCTGCCTCAGTCCTCCCTACTCACCCTGCATAATCTGGTTCCTGATATCCACCCCACTCTGTCTTCTCCTCCTTCCATCACCCAGTGGGTTCCAGCTATATTGACCTCACTTCTTCGAGCATCTATCAAGCTTGATCCTCCTTCTGGGCCTTTGCTCTTGTACTTCCCTCAGCCTGAGATTCTCTTTCTCTGGCTCTTTGAATAACTCAGTTTAAAGACCACCTCTTTAGAGAAGCTTCCATAAATACCCTATTTAAAGTTGGTTTCCTACCAATCTCTCAGCCAGTGGCTTGTTTCTTTCATGATTTGTATTATGAAAATAACCTTTTACTTTGAGTAGAAAAAGAAAATCACCTCCTTTTGGAAGACTTCCAGGAGTTAGTTTCCATTTGGTTTCCTTCATTCTGGTCAATTTAGCAGCTTGAATGGGAGAAATGAAACTGTTTTTCCACTTGGGTAATCATCACCTTCATATCTTACAATCCGTTATGTAATTCTTACAATCATTCAATGCTTTATTCCTTCTTGATAAGAGATTTACACAGCACACACTAGGTGTCTGAGCTGGACAGTTTGCAGCCAGTAGTACAGCCCAACAGGCCCTGGAATTCAATGGCCCTATGTTCAGCTCAACCTCAGTCTAGCCTCTTCTAAGCTGTTTGACCTCAGCCATGCATTCCAGTTACCCACTGCTGTGTAACAAATGGCCCAAGTACTTCATGACTTGAAACAACAATATTTGTTTTGCAGTTTGGGCAGGGTCAGTGAGACAACTCATTTCCACTCCATTTGTCAGGCAGGCAGTGCCAAGGCTAGGGACTGAATCATCTGAAGGCTCACTCTCTCATGTGTCTGGTGGCTAGTGCAGACTAGAGCTGAAGTTGTTGGCTGGAACACTTTCACGTGGTCACTCCATGAGGTATGGGCTTCCTCCCCACATGGCAGCTGGATTCCAAGGGCGTGTGGTGATGTGGGGTGGGTTGGGGAGTTGACCTAATATTGCAAGTCACAGAGTATCACTTTCGCTATACTCTACTGGTTGTGGCAGTCACAGAGGTCTGTTCAGATTCACGGAGAAGTGTCAATGCCACATGATAAGAAGAGCAATTGGGATAGGAGATATATCAATGTGGTTATCTTTGGAAAATGCAACCAGCCACAAGAAGTGTCTGTAAGACAGGTACATTGGTACACACTGGTAGTCCCAGGTATTAGGGAGTTTGAAGGATTGTGAACCCAGGAATTGAGGGCCAGCCTGGACAACACAGTGAGACCCCAATGAGAGAGAGAGAGAGAGAGAGAGAGAGAGAGAGAGAGAGAGAGAGAGAGAAGTGGGGGAAGGAAGGAAGAGATGAAGGAAGGAAAGAAGGAAGGAAGGAAGGAAATCATTCTGAGATTCTTTACTGAAATGCTTAGCACAACCTACACATGGCAAGAACCCAGGAGTCAGACACCTGTGGGGCTTGCTGGCAGCTGAGAATGGCCATTCACCTGCAGAAAGTCACTTCAGAACTCCTACCAACTCTCACCCTCTTTGGAGTATCACTGGTCTCAACTGACCCTGAGTCCAGAGCCCCTACCTCTGCTCCACCCAGTCCCTGGGCCTCTCCCTACCAGGGCCTTCCTGTTCCTGAGGTGACCCTGGAGCTGCAGTGTAGACTCTTGGCACCCCCCAAAAAAGACTTCAGGTTGGAAAGGACCGTCAGCCTCCTGCTCAGCCATAAGTGTGGGGTCCAGAGAGGACAGATGGTACAGCCAGGACTTAGCTGGAGGTCTAAGAGAAAAGGTGCAGGCGACTCTGCTTCAGGACTACAGGTATGGCCAAGGGTGTCTCAGAGGTGGTTGAGGCAGCCTGGTCAGGTGTGTCCCTTGGATGGACCCACTGTCCCACACCTCCAAGCCCATGTTCTGCAGAGGAGGAGTAACTGAAGCACAGAGAGGGACAACAATTTCCAAGAGCTACACAGCATCCTTCTGTGCCCCACCCAGACTGGCCTACAAGAGCTGGTACATTAGACCAGGTAAGGACTCCGAGGCCTGGAAGTAGGAAAGCCTGCCCTGGATCACTAGCCCCAGGCTCTCACCTCACCACCCAGCACTGCCCAGTGCCCTGCCTGACCACTTGGCTTGTGATTTGTGGCCCCTCTCCCCCTATGCCGTGTGCTCTATGGGGCCAGGGACCCACAAGCACACCACAGCGTCCCGCATCATGTCACCTGGTGCCTGTGCTAACAGGTGAGTGGGGAGGGTTTGGGGAGGTTTGGGGGTGTCCTGCCAGGAAGGGTGGGTGGAAGAGCCTGCTGAGCAGCACTGCTGCTTCCCTGGCTCCATGTGGGGCCCTAGGAGGCTCTGAGGGACAGGAGCACTCAGGAAAGGATGACATCATCCAGCAGTAAGTCTACTGTGATGGTGGGGTGGGACAGAGACAAAGGAGTGGACCTGGTGTGAGGTGAGGGGAGGAGGTGAAAGAGGAGGTGGTAGTTGTTAGGTTGTTGTTGGGTCTGACTCATAGCGATCCTCTAGGGTTTTCATTGGCTAATCGTGTTTCCCGCTTGCCTCAGGAGTGGATTGCTTCCTTCCTTCGTCCCTCTTCCAGTTGTTTTTGTTTTTGTTTTTGTTTTTGTGGTGCTGGGGATCAGACTAGGGTCCTCAGAGTGCACAGCAGCGCTCTACCAGCTAAGCTACACCCCAGCCCCTCAGAGAGGAGAAGGGAGAAAATGGACAGGAGGAAGAAAAGAGGGAAGAGTAAAAAAATAAAATAACAAGTGAAAAAGAAAGAGGAAAGGAGGAGGACAAGTGGGAGAAGGGAAAAAAGACGGAAGAAGGGACCCTGGAGGAAGAAGAGGAGTTAGAGGGGTAAACGGCCCTGCCCTCCTGTGGCAAGGGGATCCCACTGAGATGGAGCACCTGCCCTGGGGGAGCTATAGAATTTAATTTGGCTCTGCCAGGCAGCGTCTCAGTGTGAGGAGTAGCAGTGAGGCATGGGTGGTGGGGAAGGTGTAACAGCCTCTGGGAAATCAACAAGGAGGACTGGGATGGTGGAGTAGCCCAGGAAGGAGAGAAAGCACGCCCACCAGAGCCGGGGCTTGAGGGTCTTCCGGAGATGCGGGGGTGGCAGGGCCTGGACAGAGTGGGGCTCAAGGCAACTTCCATAACAGCCCCCAACAGCCCACAGCCTACTCCCAAACCATCCACTGGTCTGAGACCCGTATCGGGTCGACTCCATTTTAGCCTAACCGAGCCTAAAACTGGGGTAGGGAAAGGGGAGTACACCTGGGATGGTAGGCAGTCAAGGTGTGTAGAACTGGGCTTGTACCCACACCTCCACCGTCCCTCTGGCAGTGAGAGGCAAACTGAGGTAGAAACTACCTGGAGCGCGCTCTGGAGGTGTGAGGTTTGGGTTCCGTGCCCGTTCCGTCTTTGACAGTGAGCCGGCTGAGCGTCCAGGCAGGATTCAGTTTACGTATCTGTAGGATCAGATCTTGGGTCTCACTGTGCAAGGTTAAAGGGGGCGGAGTTCGCGCACGCTCAGCACAGGCGAGGGGCGAGGGGCGAGGTGCCGGGGTGTGCATGGATGCTAGCTCCGTCGTGCTGAGGTCCGCCCGGCCTCTGCCCGGGAATCTCCCCTCCAGCTGCCCACGAGGCTGCTGGCGGGACGCCGGGCACAGGGGCGCCTCCGCCGCGTGCGATCCCCTGGCCCGCAGGGGAGGGGGCGGTGGCGGAGCGGAGGAGGAGAGAGCCCAGGCCGCGGCTGCCCGGGTCCGCCTGACCCTCGAGGGGGTCGCTGTTGTCTCGCAGATCCCTGCCTCGCTCCCTGCCAGCGTCCCTCCCCGCAGCTCCCGCCGCGTCCGCCTTTTGTTCACGGAGCCGCGCGCCCCCGAGCCGAGGCGGCGGGGCGGGGAGCTGGCGGGGCTGCGCAGGGGGCGGGCCGCGCCGGGCGGGGCAGGAGCCCAGGCTGCTGCCCGACTCGGAGCCCGAGGCAGTGATCGCTGTGCCGGTGGCCGAGGCCCGCACGCTCTCCGGGGGCGCGGCGAGGCCGAGGGGGCGGGCGCAGGGCGGAGCCGGAGCCGGAGCCGGGGCGCCTGGCGGCGATCAGGCCGCTCTCTCCGAGCTCAGAGCTGCAGTGGGGAGAACGTGCGGCGGGGGTCGGGGCCGCAGCACAGCCCCCGGGCGGAGGTGGGCCAGGAGGAGCCGCAGCCCAAGCGGCAGGAGCTGCGCCAGGACTCTCCCCAGGGACGCCGAGGCCCCTCGGGCCCCGGCCATGCGCGCCGCTCACTGAGGCAGAAGGAGGCTGCGATGGAGCCGCCCGCGGGCGAGCCTCTGGCGCGGGGCTGCGGCCCCCCGCCTGCGCCCGCCCCGGAGAGGAAGAAGAGCCACCGCGCGCAGTCGCCAGCCCGGCCCAAGGACGTGGCCGGCTGGTCGCTGGCCAAGGGCCGCCGCGGCCCAGGCCCGGGCGCCGCTGCCGCCTGTAGCGCCGCGTCCTCGGCGCGCCCCGACAAGAAGGGGCGCGCCGTGGCTGCCGGGACGCGGGGCGCAGGGGCGCGGGTGGCCGGGGTCCGCACCGGGGTCCGCGCCAAGGGTCGTCCGCGCCCGGGTACTGGGCCGCGACCGCCGCCGCCGCCGCCCAGCCTAACGGACAGCAGCTCGGAGGTGTCCGACTGCGCTTCGGAGGAGGCGCGCTTGCTGGGCCTGGAGCTGGCGCTGAGCAGCGACGCGGAGTCGGCGGCCGGGGGCCCGGCGGGGGCCCGCTCGGGGCAGCCCCCCCAGCCCGCGCCGTCGGCTCAGCAGCCTTCACGGCCGCCTGCCTCCCCGGATGAGCCGTCAGTGGCCGCGTCGTCGGTGAGCAGCAGTCGCCTGCCGCTCAGTGCCTCGCTCGCCTTCTCCGACCTCACCGAGGAGATGTTGGATTGCGGGCCCAGCGGCTTCGTGCGCGAGCTGGAGGAGCTGCGTTCCGAGAACGACTATCTCAAGGTGGGGCACTGCGGGCGGGGAGGCGGCGGTGGGGGGTGCGGCGGGGGGTGCTGTCTGACATTAACCCGCAAGCCTGAGGCTACTTTCCTACTGAACAAGCTGGGGAAAGGGGCCCAAACTCGTCGGGTACCACCCTGAGGTCGGCCTGGAGCCTCCTCACGCTTCTCTCCGCACTTTCTTTGGGAAGCTCTCTTTTGGGGGAAGGGGGAAACTTGGACAGGACACTGGCCTCAGGGCCCCTATTTGGGGAGAGAGGCCTTGGGAAGCTGTTAGGATGCGCAGATGAGAGGGGTGGGGTAGTCAGCGAGGGGCTGGTTCCTGCTTTCTTGACTCAGAACCCCACCCCCAGGAGAGCCAGCCTTCGTCTGCTTTTCTTTCTGGGAGGGCATTGGTGTTCACCGCGACCAGGGAAACCTGTGGCCATCCCCTGGCAAGGAGAGGCCGGAACACCACCCTGAGTTCTTACCCAGGGCTTCCCCTGGCCGGGCCTGCCCTACAGGGCGGGTCTAGTTTGAAATAATGACATCTGGGAACATCCCCTTGGCTGGAGTCCACTTCCGCCCAGTCTAACGGTCCCAGAGCTTGGGAGGATGATGTCGTGGGAGAACTGGTTCCGAGGCAGCTTCCTCAATCCCAGGATATTGTCCCCTCTCTGGGACAGGCCTGCATAAACAACTGCCCCACTGGCCCCTGGTGGCCATTGCCTGAGACTTTGGGTCCCCTCTAGCCAAGGAAGTCTGAATGCCTGAAAGGGGCATTCCCTCTGGGCCTGCAGGGACCCGAGAGCTGCGCAGTGGGAGCAGGCTTTGCTTTGGCCCTTTCAGTGGGCATGAGCACACTGAGTGTAGGCCAGGCTCCAGTTGTCCTCTGCCTAGCAGCTGTAGGCACAGCCCAGCCCTGGTGTCTTGACCTTGGCCTGGGAGGCTGGATTCCTCATAGACTGTACTGCCACTGCTGGGCACGGTTTTGGAAGAAGCTGCAATGTTGCCTGCACTTGTCAGTTGATGACCTGGCACAGTACCCAGAGAACCCCTGGCCAGAAGCCATGGGGTTCCCAGCACTCTGCTGACTTCTGTTTGCCCTGCAGCACTTAACTGTGCCTTATGGTTCTTTTGGCCAAAGGGGTTTCTCCCTTCTTCGAGTGTTGAGGTCTCTTGCTCAGTTGTGTCTCTTGCTCTGTTGTGTCTCTCCCTCCCCATTTCTCCTCAGGATCTGCTATCCAGCACGTGTTCAGTAAATGCTTGTAGACTAGGACAGTGTCTGTCTGAAACAGGATACAGTCCCCTTTCAACTTCAAATTATTCCTCAGGCCAGGCCTTGTGTTCCCTCATCTGTGAAATGGGAGGATGTGTTTTCCCAAAGGCCCCATTCAGTGTTGACACAAGAGTTCAGTCAGCCCTTACAGTCTTCTCTAGCCAGTGGCAAGGACAGGCAAACAGAAGGTGGGAAAGAGGAGGGAGTCAACAGGCAGAAAGAGGGCTGTTGGGGCCTGCCCTCTGCATGCTCTGAGCTGCTTCCTGAACTCCCTGGCTGGGCCACTCCAAACCTGGCCCCTTGCCTGCCCCCAACTCCCTCACTCTGGCCAAGCACTTGTTTCAGAGTTTCCTCATGCACCTGCGCCTGGGGGCTCATGTGCATCCCTGGGAGATAGCAGGCTGAGCCCTAAAGTCTATTTGAGCCCCTCATGATTCTTTAGGAAAGTGGTCCCAAGAGGCTGGGGATTGAGCATGGGGCCAGGTCCCAGCTGAGGACATGCTAGTGCTTGGCCAGGGCTGCACCTCAGTTTCTACCAAGCAATTCAGTGGTTCAGGCTTCATGCACAAGCTTCAGGCCACTATTGGATCTGGATTCTGTAGTGCCCTGAACGTTTGATTTTGGGTAAGTTACTTAACATCTCTGGTCCTCAGTTTTCTCATTTGTAAAAATGGGACAGTCACACATCTTCCAACGTGAAAGATTAAGTGAGATAATGTGTGCAAACATTGCTAGAGCACTTGGCATGTAGTAAACCTCAGATGGCAGTAGCTGAGATTGCTGCTATTCCTGAGAGATACAGGACACGTTTCCATTTGCTTGTGCCATGTTCTCTTATGGATTCTGTGGGAGCAGGGTGGTACCTCCTCCTCATCTCAAGCAGCCTGGGCTTGCTCTTCTGGCCTCGCATCCATTCGTTCATCATGTACTTAGAGCCTGCTGCCTCCTAGTACAGATCTGGGGATACAATGTGAACCAGGGCAAAATGTTTCTAATCATGGAGATTGGGACTAAACAATAGTCATATAGTAAAGCCCAAGGCAGATCCTGATAAGGGTGGAGAAGGCCAAGTGTGCCAAGAGCACATGAAGGTAGGGCTGGGGCTCAGGGAGGCCAAGAGCTGAAGGATGACATGGAGCTGGCTAAAAAAGAAGTTACAGTAAGAACATTAGAGACTACAGGAGGCTGGAAAACGCTTATTGAGTTCAAGAACAGTGCCAAGGCCAGAGAGGGGAAGAGGCTTGATGAGCAGGGGAGCAAGGCCAGACCATGCTAATTCTCGCTGTGTGCGCTTGGCTTAGTCCTCCAGTCTCCAGCAGGTTTGTTCTCTGCGACTCCCAACCTCACAAAGGCAGGATGGAAGTCTGTTTGGAACCTATGGATGTGGATATATGCGTAGGCTTAGTGCAACAGGTGTTGCTCTGTTCATTCTCAGATGGGTAAACTGTTGCCAGAGCAGGAAAGGGACTTGTTACAGGTGTTAGAACTAGGTCTCTTAGGCAGCCAGGTCTCAGGGTTAGAGCATTAGACCTTTTTTTTTTTTTTTTTTTTTTTTTTTGGCGGTACTGGGGGTTGAACCCAGGACCTCGTGCTTGCATGTTCTGCAAGTGTGGTACCACTGAGCTGCACCCCCAGCCCATTTTTTTTTTTTACTTTTTTTGAGACAAGGTCTCCCTAAATTATGCAGACTGCCTCTGGTCTCAAACTTTTCATCCTCCTGCCTCTGCCTCCTGAGTCTCTGGGATTACAGGTGTGCACCACCGTGCCTGGCTTGAGCATTAGACTTCTAATGGGTCTTCTTTTTGCCATTCTGAGCTACCTTGCATCTGTAATGCAGAAGGAAAAGGACTCCAGATCCCCATCCTGGCTACTGCAGGCTGGCTACCTGGTTTGGGGAGGTGCCCCTGAGACTAGGGGGTGGCCCTGTTCAGGTTCACCTTCCAGCTGTGGGGAGCGGGGGGCTCTGGGAAGTGGCAACCAGGGGAGGACTCTGAGCTGGCAGCTGATCTCCTGTCTCCAGAGGCCCTGCCCCAAATGAGGAAAGTGCAAATGGGGCACATCTCTTCCAGTGAAAGGACAGAAGGAGCTTCTACAGAGAAGTAGTGTGCTTGCTGTCACTTGAATTATTCCAAGGTGCTGAATGACCCCTTGTTTGCTTGGATAGAGACATAAGGTTTATGGAAAGTGGCTTGTAAATGATCCAAAATGTTGGTGGTTGTTATGACCCAAGAAACGTTCTGGGGGAGATTTGTGTGGTGGTTATGGTGGATTTGCCTGACCTTGGGTCCCATCTAGCCAAGGAAGTCTGAAGGTTACTAACCGCTGAGCTTCCAGGATCCAGAGATGCAGCTTTAGCTGCAGAGCAGACACATCTATTATATTTGGCTGTCAAAGCCCCAGTGATCTGATGTTACCCATGACCACTATCAGTTACCCACATACCATGTGGTGAGAACAGGCTAGGGACCCACTGGGTGTGGTTGGGAGAATTTGAGAGCTGGAGCCCAAAGACCTGGCTTTGAGACCTGACTCTACTATTTACTGTGTGGTCATGGGCAAGTCACCTATTGTCTCTGAGTTGCTTTTCTTTCTGTTTAATGAAGATGATGGTCCTGTCTGGATAACATCAAAAGATTGTTTTCAGAAATTAGGGAGGCATGAATAGACGAGAAGATGTCTTGCAAGCAGTGAAATCCTGTGTCTCATGAGGAGTTGTTATGATTCTTAGCCAATGAGCAGACAGGATGTCTATGTGTTCATTCCTGGAGGAAGTGGGAGAAGCCAGGAGGTTGGGTTTCCTTAGTATTAGAATGTTAATACATGAGGAGCTGCCCCAAGGAGGACAGGAAGGCGTGACCGCCTTCCCTGGCATGCATGTAGACTCTGGGGAAGCCAGGCCTCCCTGATTCCTTGGGGGTTCTGGCTGTGAGGGTTTGAGTTGACGGCTCAGAGGAAGCACATCTCTGAGGCCCAGTTGTCATTATGCAGACGGGCAAATGGGGGCTCTGGGTCACACAGCTGGAATCCTAAACCCAGCTGGTTCAACCTGAGGTCCTGTTTTTTCTGCAGTGTGGCCAGAATACTTTTGGCTGCTGTAGGCATGTCTAGTTTAGGGCACAGAAGTCCTGTAAGATTTGTAGAGGACAAGTCGGGAAGAAGGCTGGGGCCTAGAGTCTGCAGGCAGGGTAGAGGACAAGGGAGGCAGGGTAGAAGATAAGGGAGGCAGGGTAGAGGACAAGGGAGGCAGGGTAAAGAACAAGGGCTCCTGTCCTGTGGAGGGATCTTTTCTTCTATAAAATGGGGCATAAGCTTACCGCCAGGTCTTGAGACCCTTCAGGTTAAGAGTGCAAGTAAAGTGCTTAGCAAGGAGGTGTCTGTCCCTACCTGCTCCTCCAGGTGTTCGTTCATTCATTTGTTATTCAGCACATATTTCTTGAGAGCCGCTTGGGTGCCAGGCCACACAGCAGGCCGCTGCATGTAGCTCTTCAAAGCTCCTGGGAGCTGGAGAGGGAGGGCTGTAGTCTGTCACTGGGTAGAAGAAAGCGGTGGTCACTCAGTTCCCTGCCCTGAGACCCAGCCTCTCCAAGGTAGCTGAGGGTGGCCTGGAGGAGGCTGCCCCCGAGACCTTGGTTACTGAGAATCCACAGCTGTTGGCCTAGAGGGAGAGCGGAGGTGGGGTGGGGGTGGAGGACACAGCTCCTGCGGGATGGAAAATGAGGTGGAAAATGTGAGGCAGCGGCTGCTGCAGCCCAGGGCAGACCACAGAGCTCCCGAGACTGCCAACGGGCCTGGCCTTGTCCCTGGGTACATCTCTCTTGCACACACAAACACATATACATCCTTGTAGCTCAAGCTCAGAGACCCACAGCCACTCACACTCAACCCATATCCACTTCCAGTGACACGCTGACACTGCATGCTCCCAAAAGTCAAGCACCAGGCCTGGGATTATCCTCCTGGAGACCAGCACACAGACCCCTACAGAAATGCCTCCTCTGTCTCCTCCCACCCATACATGGCCAGGTAGACATGTTCACATCCTCAGGAGACCCACAGGAGGGCTTGAGGGTGGAGCTCAGTGGAGGAGCACTTGCTTAGCATGCAAGTCTCGGGGTTACATCCCCAGCACTGCAAAACAAAACAACAACAAAACCTCACACCCCCGGACACACCTGCACGGGGCCCAGAGATGGACTCAGAGCCTGGACACACTCTCAGACACGGCAGGAGTCTGCATACAGATGCAGGTACGTGCACACCCATGCGGGTGTCATCCTCATGGGCCATCATCCATGGAAATCCACAAGACCACTCTTGTCATCTCTCAGGTACCCCCAGTGCCTCTTTCACAGAGAGCAGCAGACTCTTGCACACTTACGTGAGGCTCACCAGACACCCACCAAGGAGACACCCATGAAGACATTCACACAGATGACATATGATCACGCACCCATAAGCAGGGACACAGTATGGACCGTTCAGATGTCAGGGATGTGGCATTTGCCAAACTGGGGTATCCAGACACCACCCTTGTGCGTACACACAATGCATACGTCCACACATACACACTGGCTGTGACATTTCACCCGCACACATAAACACAGGAAATCCTGGTCGGTGTCTCCCTGGAGCTAGGGTGTACACACTCCTGCTGGGCTCCTGCTCTCTGAGGCCTCCCTCCACCAGGCTGCTGGGAGTGGTGAGGACCTGGCAGGAGCTTGGCTTGTCATCTTCTGGATCTGGGGGTCTAAGGAGCCTGGCTGGGAATAGCTGACACTAGAGAGGGGCTGGCGGGTTTCCCAAGTCCAGAAAAGCTGTGTCAAAAGCCCCCTAGGTCCCGGAGGCCAGGCCCAGTAGGGCTGAATGACAAGGATGGTTGTCAGGCCTGCCCACAGGAGGAACACAGCCCCGGGCTACTCCTTCTCATCTCCTCAGAATTTCCTGCCTGTCCTATCTCCCCTCTCCTCCTCCCTTCCTTGGCTGGGGGCTATGAAGGGCCATGCCGCCACCATCTGTAAAGGGTGCTCACTTCTGGCCTGGACATGATAGAGGCCAGAGGAGGTGTGGGCACTTAGGCAGGGCAGGCTTTGCTTCCTGGAGGAGGAGGCATTACAGCTGAGGCAGTCACCCTGCACATTGGAGGAACTCGGAAAATAGGTATGTGTGACCTAATGGAAGGCAGGGGGCTACGGGCTTGAAGAGAAGAGCTGTAGAGAATGGTGGGCACACGAGTCACAGAAGGGGAAGGGTCTGCTCGAGAAGGGCACAGAGTGCCCAGCCGAGGCACTGTGAACACCTGGCTAGGAGGAGGCCCTGGTGACTTGCAGCAGAGCTGGGAGCTGCTTCTGTTCATGTGCCTGTAGCAGCCGGCACAAGGCCCGTCCTGTCCCAGAGGCCCAGTGAGGGAGGGAAGGAAGGCTGTGGGGTCTCACTTTTGGGGTCAGGTCTGAGGCCAAGCCTCACCTAGTCACCTCCCTATGCATAATCTCCCTTGCAAGTCCCCTTATCAAACCTCGGTCTTTGTCCTGTGAAATGGAAATTTAATCCCTTTCAGCCAGGCACTTGGGAGGATTAGAGTTCAGACACGTGGCAGCCCAGCATCATCATGGGCCCTGTACCCTCTGGGGCGGAGGGAGACCCAGGAGCAGGCTCAGCTGAGTTCAAGGCAAGAGGCTGGCCAACTGCCAGAGCTCTTACTGTGGTCATTCCCCCATCCTCCACTCCCATGACTTCATCATCCGCCTTCTCTGGTGCCGGAAGGAGGCACTTACTGCACTGGAGGCCCTGGGGCCAGTGCGCATCTGCTTGCATCTGCTGACTGCCCTGAGGTGTGTCAGGGAGTCAGAGGAGTGTGCAGCAGCTGGCCCTCCCTTCCCCCAGCCCAAGGGGCCAAAAGCACTGGGCTCTGGAGCCAGCAGGCCTGGGTGGGACTCCTGGCTCTGCCTTTTCCTTTTCAAGCTCTCCCTGAATGAGCTTCAGTCTCCTCGTCTGTAAAATGGGCACTGATGCCGCTTGCCCTGCAGGTTGCTGTGAGGGCCAGATAGGAGGAAGCAGGTAGAGGAGGGGGTGGGCTTTCATCATGCTCCACTCATACACACTCTCAGCCCTCACCTTTCGTCATCATCAGGCTCTGGTATGACCCACAGGAGCCCCAGGTCCTTCTGGGTGGCAGCCTGGCTCTGGGTGAGCCTCTGGGGGGCTTGACTGGGTTGGCAGTCTGGAAGGTGTGAGTGGATATGAAATGCATTGTGGGCACCCTCAGGCCTGTCTCTCCCTGCAGCCTCCCCCAGCCTCCTTTCCCTGGATAACCTGGTGATGCCCCTTTGCTCATGGAGGACCACCTTTGGGGTTCTGCCTTCTAAAATGGAGGTGGATAGTCTTCCACTGCCTGGGCCACGAATAACTCAGGCTCCACGTGGGAAAGTTTGGTGTCCCCTGGCTGTGCTGGCTCAGTGCAGGATCAGCTTCGACCTGCTTGCCTCTTCTGGGCCCTGCTTAGTGGCACCAGCCTTTGGCATAGCTACCCTGCCCTGGCCCTGCCTGAGCCCGCTCTATCCTGCCTCCCCAGCCTCCCAGCCTGCTCCAGTCTGACACTCCCAGGCCTCTGTCCCTGCAGTTCTTGGCTCTTTGCCTTGTTTTCCTCCTCTTCTTCATGCATGCAGCTCTAGCGGCTCCTCTGGGCTGCTCCAGACCAAGCTTCTGTTAGACAGACACACCTAGAGCTTCCTGGCTGCAACTTGGCGTTCACTCTATAGTGACTATGTTACTAATTGGGTCATTAGAGGTTCACATAAGCCCATCCCCCTTGTTTTGCCTGAGAACAAGGACTTTCCAGGGAATTTGGCCTCTTCCTTCTACACAGGCATAAACTGAAGGCCAGAGAGGTTAAGACACTTGTCAGTGGCCACATAGCCTGTAAGTGGCAAGAAGCAGCATGAGGGTCTTGTAGTGCTCTTTCTGGAATATCAGGCTGGGCTGTCCCAGAGGTTGGCTCCATGACTCAGAGCCACTCTCATGACACTTGAGTCCCCAAAGGTCTCATCTCCCTGCTCTCTTTCCGGTAGAGATTTGGCCACACCCCAGAGGCTGTTTGGGGGATGTTTTCAATAGGTCCAGATCCAAAGCTGCCTTCCTTCCTGTGCACACCAAGAGGACGAGGGCACTGTCCAGTGCTCCCCTCTGTGAATGACCCGCAGCAGCATAGAACCTGCTCTGCCTCATGAGGCCTTGACTGGGGCAATGACAGGCCAGGTGTTGCCTCATTGGGCCCCAGCCTCCGGGCATCACTACCCCCCACCCCCACCCCCACCCCTTCCCCCAACACACACACACGCGCTTTGCTCCCTGACAGAAGGAGTATCTGCCACTCTAGGAGGCTGGCTCCTGGTTGGCTGTGGGGCTTTTCCTCTTCCTGAGACTTTGTTTGCTCCTCTGTGAAGTGGGGAGAACATAATAATAGCTCACTCCTTGAAAGGATCATCACTGAGCAAGACATAATGGCTATTCTGTCTCTGCCTAGTGTCTGGTACATGGCAAACCCTTGTAAATGTTAGCTATTATTATCGTGGACCCATTATAGAGATGGTCTAGTCTAGTTTACAGGAGCTCAAACTAGACATGAGTCCTGGCTGTGCCACTTAGCATGTGACCTTGACCTTAGCATGTGACCTGACCTTTCTGACCTCAGGTTATGCACTCATTGGGGATTGCTCTGGATATAGGGAAAAAGCATGGCACTGCCCAGCATGTGCCTGGCACAAGGTCAGCCTGCCTATTATCTGTGGACAGAGGGGCAGCTTGAGGGCACTCATCTTCTTCATGATTCCCCACCAGACAAGCAGGATTCTGTAGGTCTCCACGACCCCGCCGTCTCCTTGCTGGTAGGTGCAGGGACACTGTATGACAGAGCAGTGCCTGGCTCGGCATGTTCCCTTCCCAGGACCTTTCACATTGACACCTACAAAACGAAAGCCCAGCTTCTACCCAGGGAGGCTAAGCTTGGACTGAGCTCTGGGCTGAGAGGTAGGAGCCCTTGGTCCTTCCCTGCTTGACTCTGGATCCCCTGGGGACTATGGGATGTCCCTGTCCTTTTCCGGGCCTCAGTTCTCCCTCTGTGAAGAGATGGATCTTTGAGTTCCCCTCCCCCTGCTGCTGTGCCCAGAGTGTTTGTGTTTGAGCTGAGAGGGAAGTGAAGCCTTTGTGGTCCCCTCCTTGGGGTCCAAATACGATGATCTCATCTGGAGCCTGGACAGATCCCTGGGGGACCGGCAGAAGGAACAGCAGATGGCTGCCTTGGCCTCTTGGGTGGGGCTGGCATGCCGCCCCTGTGGCTACTGTTGGCCATCCTTCTGGTCAGCCCTTCTGGGGCTGGGGTGAGTGGCCAGGGCCAGGGTGGGAAGCAAGTGGCTTTCGGCCAGGGTGGCAGATGGGTAGGCAGCCTGGGTCTTGGCTGAGGGAGGGACTGTGGTGGCCAGGCAGTGTGGGAGAGGGTGGCCAGGCTGGAGCCCCTGCTCCATTGTGCAGAGCATAGGTTCTGGACCCATAGGTCAGCTCTTTTGCACTTCCTGGTCTGTCTGTCCATCAAGCCCTTTGGGACCTTGGGCCCTGGAGAGGAGGGCATACATTTAGGTAAAGTTTGGAATCTGCCAGGGCTGTGGCTGGGTATCAGTGGGCTGAGGCCTGAAGACCCCATGAATATTAGCTTCATAGTGAAAGGATTAGAGTCAGACACGTGGCACTGGCTAGAAATGGTTTGTTGCAGGGAGCACAGTGGTGTGGCTCCCCTAGGCCTGGTTATTCACTTGTTGGGTTCCATCAAGTTGTATCCATTCATAGCGACCCTATGGACAACAGAAGGAAACACTACCCAACACTGTGCCATGCACAAGATCGTTTTATGTTTGAGCCTCATGATACAGACACTATGTTTCTTCTTATTTTGACTAGTGCCACAACAGCAAAAGGAGGTCACAGCAGGGGCGTTAAGGAGGCAGCTCTTCCCCAGTCATTTCTTGAATGCCTTCCAGCTTGGGGGCTCATTTTCCAGTACTCTATTTGACAGTGCTTCTCTGCTATTCATACGGTTTTCAATGGCTATTTATTTTGGGAGTGGGCTGCCAGGTCCTTCTCCCTAGTCTGTCTTAGTCTGGAAGCTCACCTGAAACCTGTCCACCATGGGTGGCCCTGCTGGTATCTGAAATACGAGTGGCATGGCTTTGAGCATCACAGCAACACATAAACCCCCAACAGCACAACAAGCTGACAGACACGTGGGAAGCGGTTATTCACTTGGCAACTATTTATTGAGCTGTTCTAGTCTGTGCCAGGCACCATGCTAGGCCCCACCCTCCTGAACATCAAGTCCTAATGGTAGAGTCTGACCTTCTGTAAGCAAACAAACAAATAAGTAAAATGAGTGCGACACATAAACCTGTGAACCATGAAGGAAACAAAGACTTTAGATAGAGGCAGAGGCCTCGGGGGTGTGGAAGCCTTCTCAAAGGAGGTAGTGTTGCAGGAGGCCTCAAGGAGAGGTAGAACAACTGGATGGAGGTGGCACAGGGAATCCAGTTGAGGGAATGGCAGGTACAAAGGCTCAGAGATGGGGCAGGCCAAGTGTCTTCTGTTGTTGGGGGAAGGCTTGGGTGACAGTAGTATAGCCGTTGTGAGGAGGTGTTAAGGGACATGAACATGAGAGGTGAGCAGGGGTCAGGCCAGGTGGGGCCTGTGCCGCTGGGATAGAATTTGGTTTGGCTTTGAGGGTGGTAAAGTCTACCAGCCTGCAGCTGTAGCCCTGTGGCATCCGATCTTGTCCCATCTCAGAAGCTAAGCATGGTTGGGCCTGGTTAGTCTTTGGATGGGAGACCACTTGGGAACACCAGGTGCTATAGGTTTGGGAGATGGACCCAGCAATCCACTCCCAAAAAGCAATCCACCATTGAAAACCCTATGAATAGCAGAGAAGCACTGACAATAGTGTTTCGCCTGTTGTACGAAGGGTCTCTATAAGTCAGATACTAACTTGACGGCACCTAACAACAACAACAAAGTCTACCAACATGGAGGTTTTGTTTTGCTTTGCTTTTTGTTTTTAGGTCAGGTGTGTATTGAGGTATAATTCATTCTCTACCCCCCCTCTCTTTCTCTGTTTCTCTTTCTCACATGTGCACACATGTGGTGCTGCAGATTGCACCCAGGGCCCTGAGGTACAATTTATGTATGGTAAAATGAGTTTGGACAAACACATCTGCTTCTGTGACCATCATCCCAATCTATATTTTGTTCTATATGTTGATTGGGATGATGATTACAGAACTGGATGAACTTGTCAAGACTCATTGTATTTATAGTGTGCAAAACATACCTCGAGGCTGGGATGTAGCTCAGTGGCAGAGTGGGTACTTAACATGCTCTAGGGCCTGGGTTCCATCCCCAGCGGTAAAAATAAAATGAAACAAATAGAAAACATACTGAAGAGTCCATCACCGCCCTAAATTTCCTCTTTGAAGTCTATGCCTCCCTCTGCTCAGACCCTGAGAACCATGATCTCTTCTCTGTCCCCAGTATCCTTGGCATGGCATCCCACCACATGTGGCCTGCACCTTTCTGCAGGTTTCTGAAGCTCCTTCCTCTTTCTGCTGAGCAGTATTTCATTACCTGGCTGTGCCATTGTTCACCACTCACCAGCTGAGGGACATTTGGGTTCTTTCCAGGTTTTGGTGATCACTGGAAGGCTTTAAACAGGAGAAAGTTTTAGACAGTTTTAACCATGTTTTAACCATGAAATCACTCCTTGGGGGCTAGGGGTGTGGCTTAGTGGTAGAGGGCTTACCTAGCAAGTGCTAAGCTCTGGGTTCCAGCCCCAGCAGAGGGACAGAGGCAGGGAAGGAGGGAGGAAAGGAGAGAAAGAGAGGAAGAGAGAGAGAGAGAGAGAGAGAAAGAAGAAAGGGAGAAAGAAAATAGAAAAGAGGGAGGAGGAAGAGGGGGGAGGAGAGAAAGAAACAGAGAGGAAGAGAGAAATGAGAGGAAAAGAAAAAAGAAGAGTTACTTATTCTGAATGGAGAACAAATGGGGAGTAGAATGCCATGGTAAGAATTAAATGCAGTAATCTGGTGATGGATCTGGCCACTGAACTGCTTCCAGTAACCTCATATCCCCTTAATTTATTCCCAGTCCCTTCAGGGCCTGCTGAGGCTGTTGCTGGGTTCAGGCCACCCATTGCCACATGCTGCATATCTGTAGAGGGGCCTCATGTTTGATCACATTCAACTCCTATAGGCCAGTTCCATCATGCCTGTGCATCTGCTGTCATGTGTAAGAGTTCTATAGGACCCCCAATCTAGACTCCCTACTCTGTCCTCACTGTACAAAGATTCATCATCTATTTTCTTTTTCTTTCTGCGGTGCTTAGGAGTTGAACCCAGGGCCTCACACATACTTTGCAAGTGCTCTCCCACTGGGCTTCACCCCTAGTCCATTAATTTTTTTTTTTTTTAATTTTGAGACAAAATCTCACTAATCTCTGGTCTTATCTTACCTTTATGTGGTTTCATGCAGAAAGGAATTCTTCATATAATAGTTAAAATGTGATCTGGGCACAGTGGTGCCTGCCTGTAATCCCAGCGACTCAGGAGGCTGAGGTAAGAGGATTGAGTTCAAGGCCAGCGTCAGGCTGTGTAACTTACTGAGACTTTGTCTCAAGATAAAAAAGTAAAGAATGGGCTAGGGGTGCAGCCCAGTGGTAGAGCATTTGCAAAGTATGTGCAAGGCCCTGGGTTCAACTCCCAAGTCTGACCAAAAAAAAAAAAAAAAAAAAAGGGCTTGAAAGTAGAGCTCTGCTTTTCCCCCTTTATGCTCCTCACCCGTCCGGAAGCCTCATCTTATTTTGTGCCATAGGCCCCATTAAGCATTCTGCTTAACAATTCTCAGGATATTGTGTTTAAATGGTGAATATGAAGCAGAAAGAAAACCAAATATATTGAAACACAGTTATTAAAATATATTCTACAATTATATAGTAATATTCGTATTTATTAACTCATAAGTGCTAGTGACAGGTCTGTTAACTACTATAATTTCAAGGTACTGATGAGTATAAACAATATTTTGATGTTTCTGCAACAACAGTTATAGGCAAGGAAAATATCTGTGACTTGTGTTGATGGCAAAGTCACAGGTGCTGCTACCCTAGTTTATTCCAGAAGAGCATCCATGGGTCCAGAATAGAAGGATATGCTAATTTTTAGCCACAGTTAGTGAAAATAAAAGCGTGATTTTCCAAATTCACAGATTCCCTGAATAGTGATACTGAGTAGGCTTCCTGAAGTCATGGTCTGTGCTGCTTGGAGGTCTCTTGCCCCGTCTAGGAGGGCACCCACCTCCCTATGCTTCTCTGTGGCTCTTTGCAAAGCACGACGATTCCTGGCTTGTCTGACCCGGGGCTTTCTGCAAGGACCCATGAGATGATTCCCATGGAATGTCTTTGTAAACTGTGGAGCCCCGTGCCGCTCCAAAAGCCTCCTATTATTAGCAGCAGTGTGAGCTCAGAGACTTTTCCGAGCCAATCCTCTAGGACTCCTGGGAACCGGCCATCTCAGGAACAGCTTGGCCTCTGAGAGGCTGCTTCCTGCAGGCTGCCCTCATGGATTGTGGAGTGGACAGAGAGGCACTTTGTGGGCAGGGAGAGGGAGGGAGCAGGAGGGGCCCTGGCAGATGGACCAGTCCCACTTTCCCCGGGTGGCATCAGAATCTGAGGCCACCTTGGGATCTGCCCAGGCTCCCCCTGGCCCTTTGCGGCTGGCCTGGAGCTAGGGTCAGGAGGCCCTTCTTCCTTCCCCTAGGCTGTGGAGAGAGACCCGGCAGGGGCAGGGCAGCAGCCATACACATCTTTTCATTAGTTCATCTGCCCTCAGACTGTGATGGGTGCCTGCTCTGTACATCTTGTTCTTAGCAATGCTGGCGACTAGATGTGGGTCAGGCTCTGGGAAAGACAGACTTGAAAACAGGCAAGTACAGCCTCAAGTTGTTAGCAGTAGGGAGCATGGAATTCATTGCATGGGGTCTGAATCAGATTGGGGAGGAGGGAATGTTCTGGAAGGATGAGATAGGTGTGAGTTGGCCTGGTGAAGGCCATTCCAGCAGAGGGAATGGCCTAAGCAAAGCTGGAAGAAGAGCACAGTTACCAAGCCTTGACCCAGGGTCGCCCACCTTGTGTGGAAACTGGCTCCGCTCCTCTGTCCATGCTTGAGCATCTCCGGAAAACTTCTAGCCTCAGTTTCCTCAGCTGAAAAATAGGAACATTTTGGGCACCTGCCTCAGAGGGTTGGCAAGAAGATTAAGCTAGCAGTCAGTAGTGCATGTTTGCGCCTGGGCTAGACCCATGTTAGTGAGACTCCTGGTAGGTAATGGCCAGGTTTTCAGCCATGGCATATTTGGGTACTGGGGGCAGGGAAAAGACAGAGTAAGGAGGAGACCAGGGGCAGCTAGGGGTTCAGGGTGCGGGCCTTGGACCCAAAGCAGAAGCCAGTGGGAACAAGTCAGTGAGATCGAAAGCCACCTGATTTTTTCAGACTTCCTTTAGTTAATCAGAGCTGCTAATCAGAGCAAAAGAAACTCTCCAGAAAGGGACATGTGGGCACCTGTCCCCATCCCCTTGTCCCCCTCCACTTCCTATTTGCAGTCCCCTCCTTGTTGGGAGGGGGAGACTCCCACAAGCTAATTCTGTAGCCACAAAACCCATTGAGTTGGTGGAGTTTGACGTCTCACTCCCCATTTCTGGTTTGGGGGGGCCTGGGAAATGGAGGGGTCTGCAGGGTATCTGTGAAGGAGCTGGGAAGCCTATGTTCCCCCCTCAGTTGGATCGTCACCCCAGAGCTGGAGCCCCAACTGCATGACTGAGGAGTCAGAAGATTCCCTGGCTCAGTGGGGACTCCGATGCTCTTGGGGCTGCATGCCACGTCCAGCAAGCCCCTTCCCTGCCCCCAGCCCAGGCCCGGAAGCCCAGAGCCCCTGCCTAAGTCCTGTAGTCGCCAGCTTCTGCCGCCCACAAGCCTGCCTTTGTCAACTTACCCCTCACATGGGACCGTGCCAGGAGGGGCTGGCCTGCGTTCTGCCTGCAGCTGGGGCAGGCCCCCAGAGGCCTGGGCCCCCCTAGGCCTCCCTGGGCCCCCCACACTGACGGAGCTGGCATGACTGCAACAGCCTGCACTATGGAAAATGAACTGGGGAAGGCAGGCCCTGGGGAGACAGCTGCTCGTGTGAGATCGCTGATTCATTCGTCTCTTCACTGCTTGCTTATGTTGGGCCTAGGGCCGGGGACTTGAGCTGAGAGATGGGACTCTTGCCCTTTTAGGGAAACAAGATAGGAAGGAAATGGCCTGCATTAGAATCACTGGTTCACCCCCAGTTTCTGATTCAGTAGATCTCAGTTGGGGCATGGGAATTTCTAACAAGTTCCTCAATCATGCTAATGCTGTTTTAGGGCCTGCCCTTTTTTTTCCTTTTCTCTTTTCTTCTTCCTTCCTTCCTTCCTTCCCTCCCTCCTTCCTTCCTTCCTTCCTTTGGAGACAGAATCTTATCATGTAGCCTACGCTGGCCTGGAACTTGCGATCCTCCTGGCTCTACCTCCCAAGTGATGAGATTTTAGGTGTGCACCACTGTTTCTTGCTTCTGGTGCTGGGGATTGAACCCAAGGCCCTGAGCAAGCATGCTCAGGCAGGCAGTGTACCACAGAGCTGTATTCCAACACCTAGGTCCACCACTATAAGCCACTGTGCTTCAGGACCAGGTAAAGAAATTATGTGCAATTTATGTTGTCTGTATTTTCAAAACTCTCTATGATCATGTTTTACCTTGATAAATAGGAAAAATCAGTTTTAAAAGCTAAATACCTGGCTCCCCAAATTGACTTCTGCGCTCTGGGTGTGTTCCTATGTGGAGGGATATACCCTTTCAAGATCTAAATGTCAGACATGAGTGCAGCCCAGCATTGGGAGCTTTTGTATTCCTGCATTTCTCCTTGGCTCACTCTGAGCTTGAGGCCCGCTGAGACCTCCCCAACCTCCCCATCACCAGGTCCTGTCAGTAGAACTAAAGGGGGAATATGTGAGGCACTAGTGAGTGGCACTGCTGGGTTTGAGCACAGGCCCACACGGCTTAGGCTAGCTTGGATTTAGCCAGCTGCCTGCCCTTCCTTCATGCCCTTCCGTCATGCCCTTCCGTCATGCTTCTTTACTCTGCCAGCTGAACTGGCGCGTGGACCCCTCACTTCCTCCTTTCTCTCACTGGGGCTAGAGACAGTTTCCTCCTTTTCCACTCCTGGTCTGTCCGCTTAGCATGCTGCAGGGTGGTGACTCTATTTTGGGAAGGGGGACGTCCTGGGGAGGTGACTCCTTAGGCAGGTGACCAGCAGGATCATCTACTTTGGGGTGCTGCTGGGTGCACCCCAGGAGAGAGGCTACAGCAGCAAGTGGGACTTAAGCTCTTTGGTTGACTGTGGGGTGAGACAGAATCTGATGGGGTTGGGAGAAGCAGTTTGGTCACCTCTTCACCTCTGTCATCGTCTCCTGGGTCCAGAACCTTTTGAGGAACTGTCCCAGGAGCCAGTCAGATGGGTGGGAGGACCTTGATCAGCTTCCACCTCTACCCCCACCCCAACAAAACCCCAGGCCACTCCCCCAGGGAGCCACCCCAAGCTGGCCATTTGGAACCACAGCCCCACCTTGCCCTGTAGGCAGGCAGGTGTAAAGAGAAGGCCTCCAGGTAGGTGGAGGGAGAGGGTGAGAGCAGGGAGCTCCCCTGAGAAGGGCAGAGGGTAGCCCCCTCCTGTGGGGAAGGGAGAGCTAAGCAGTCTGAGGCTTCACCTCCCTGCCCCTTCAGTTTCATTTTCTTTGGGGAGGTTGGGGCTCTTTGGGTAGGGGACTCTAGACCTGGTCTCCTCTGCAGAGTGGCCTTTCTGCTCCTAGGACCCACCTCTCTGCTTCTATCAGCACCAACCACGGGTACCTTGTCTGGCTCCTTGCGGATGCCTTTGGCAAGTTCTCATCCCTTATGACTCAGTTTCTCTTTCTAATATGCAACCTTGTTTAAAGTAAGAGGAGGTATTGTTATTTGCGTTTGTGACTCAGTTGTCACATGATGAGATATCATAATGAGGCATGTTTTCTGTAGGGTTCTCTGCTCATCTCCTTACATGTAATGTTCCTCTTATTTACTTAACTAGACATGTATTTTCAGTTATCATTGGTCAGGAGCCTTCAGGAAGCTAAGCAGCATGCTGAGTGTGGGGCTGGGCAAGTGGGTAGCTTTCTCGACTCTCACGGTCACTGGAAGATAAACTGTTAAACGAAGAATTGCAGATGTGCTAGTATCTACAAAGGAGAAGTGAAGGACAGCTGGGAGCTGATGACAGAGGTGGCTCTGAGGAAGTGAGGTGACCTCCCAACTCCATCTATTAAAATGCAAACCAAGACTCTTTACTTGGCCCTTCAAGGCCCTCTATGTCATTTCCCCCGCCTCTAGTTCCCCTCTGCTGCCCTGGCTTCCTTGTTGTATCTTGATGCACAGAGTTCTTTCCTGCCTCTGGGCCTTTGCACACACTATGCTGTCTGCCTGGAATAATCACTGTCTGCATGGCTGTTCCTTCTTGCCTCAGCTTAAAAGTCCTTTAGAGATGGCCTCCCTGGCTATGTACCCTAACAGCACCTTTCCCCATCATTCTATCACCTTACCCCATACTGCTGTGTTTTGTTTTTACCTTCATGGCACTTAATAGTATCTGAATTTATTTTTGTCCGTGTGTTTTCCCAATGAGGCTTGGGGCAGAAGATAGAGAAGGGGTGGGGTCACCATGGTTCCTGCCACTGTGCTTAGCACAGGGCCTAGTACATAGTTGGCACTCATAAATGTTTTTTGAGTGGTTCCCTGTGCACTAGTTTCCTATTGCTGCTGTAACAAGTCACAGCAGATTTAGTGGCTGTGTCAGTCAGCTTTCCATTACCGAGACCAGATACCTAGGATAATGAACTCGGAAGGAAGAAAGGTTTCTTTTGGCTCATGATTTCAGAGGATTCAGTCTGTGGTCTCTTACCCCTATTGCTTTGTGGCTGTGACAAGGTTGAACATCATGGTGGGAAGCTTGTGGTGGAAGAGGGTCTTCACTTCATGGTGGCCAGGAAAGGAAGTAGGGGAGGGACTAGGGTTCCAATATCCCCTTCAAGGACATGCCTCCACTGACCTGACTGCTTCACCTCCTAAAGGTTTCACTGACTTCCAATAGCACCACAGGCTGGTGACTGAGATTGTAGCACTATGGCCTTTGGGGGACATTTAAGATGCAGACTCTAACAGTGATTTCAGTCTAGATTATCTTCCAGGTCTCGAGGCCAGGAGTCTGAAGGTCGAGATGCTGACAGGGCTGTTTTCCTTCTGAAGCCCTGTCCTATTCCAGCCTGGAGGCCACCCACATTCCTTGGCTTGTGACCTCTTCCTCTGCCTGCGGAACATATCACTCCATTTCTGCTTCCTCTTCACATTGCCCTTTCCCACTTGGCTCCCTCTTATAAGGACCCTGGAAGTTAATCAGAAAAATGCCCCTCTCTTGAGATCCTTATCATAATTATATCTGCAAAATCACTTTTGCCGTTTGAGGCATGGATTCACAGATATTGGGAGTTCAGATGTGGACATCTTTGGGGATCTGTTATCTAGCCTACCACTCCCAGGGCCCTGGGTCTAATTTAGTATTGGAGGTGGCCAGCTACTACCACGGGGCCCAGGGACCTGACCTCTCCTTTCTCTTGCAGGATGAGATTGAGGAGCTTCGGGCTGAGATGCTGGAGATGCGAGATGTCTACATGGAGGAGGACGTGTATCAGTTACAGGAGCTGCGGCAGCAGCTGGACCAAGCCAGCAAGACCTGCCGCATCTTGCAGTACCGGCTGCGCAAAGCAGAGCGCCGCAGCCTCCGTGCTGCCCAAACTGGCCAGGTGGACGGTGAACTCATCCGAGGTCTGGAGCAGGATGTCAAGGTCAGCTGAGGGGCCCTTGGTGGAGGGTCAGGCCATAAGCCCTAGAGGGAGTCCAGGTTAGCCCTGTGACTCACCCCTGTATGTCCTTGGGCAAGTTATACCACCTATCTCGGCCTCAGAAGGGATCCATGGTAAATCAATGGGCCATCTAATAGGGGACCCCCAAAGTAATATCATAATATGAATCCTACTAACAGTAGCTAACTGCTTATTCGGTATCAGCCTCATACCTGGTGTTGGGCTCCAAGTGGTCCCTGCGTAATTCCATGGAGGTTTCTTATCATGCTAATGAGAGTAGCGAAGGTCTGTAGCTGGACAGAGCTGGTTCAGGTTTGGCTCCAATATGCCTAGATTTTATGATTTTGAGCAAGTCACCCATGTTAGTTTCCTCACCTATAAAATGGGTGTAAGGACGGCTCCTACCTCACAGAGTTCTGAGATAACTAAAAGTGATCATGTGGATAAAACACCACCGTAGGCACTAAAAAAAATGTTAGCTGTTATTATTTCCATTTCCTGGATGAGAACCTGAGGTTCAAAGAAGGGAAGTACCTGTCCAAGGTCACAGGCAGAAGTCAGGCCCATCAGCTCTCTGCCTCAGGAAGCAGGACAGGGGTGGCACTCGGCTGGCAGGTGTGGCCTCCAGAAGAGGAGTCCACTTTGCCTGTCTGTGTAAGTCCTGGTCTGGGGGGCTGAGAACTTGGGGGTCCCTGGACAAGCCTCCTGCAACACAGCCCAGAGTGATCAGGGGGATGCAGGAATTGGGACTGGGAGCACCTGGTACAGCCTGGGGGTTAGTTCTAAGGAGCCCTGCAGGGTGATCTCTGAGCTGAGGTCCCAAGAAGTGGGCAGGAGCTAGGAAGGAGGAAGGAGGAGTGTTCCAGGGAGATAGCTCCTTAAGGGTCCAGGGGAGCTGGCAGGATGAGGAGCCAGCCTGCACATGAATGCACCAGAGACCTTCCACACACACACCTGCTAGAAGGCACTGGCACATTCAAGTCCGGCAAGCGGAATATAACAGAAAACAGCATGAAAGGAATGATGAGAGCCAATTATAGAGGTCTGCAGGGCCAAGGGAAGTCAATGAGTGCCAGCCCCATGCAGGCTTTTGCATCTCTCTTGCCTTGACTGTGCACACTGGGGCAGTGGGATCATGCGCCAGAAACAGATCTTAAAATCGGCAAGTCTCCCAAGTCCAAAGGACCTCTACCTGGGAGCAGCTCAGGGATAAATAAATGGCCGTAGAAATATTCAAATTCCAAGCATTTCTGGGCTGGAGGATCCCTGGGTTTGAAGCCACCCTGAGCAATGTTTCGAGATCTTCTAAACAAACTAACCAATCCAAGCCCCTGGACTGAGACGGGAAGAATAGGGGAGGGCAAGAGAGAGCTGGAGAGGGAATCTGCGATTGGGCCCAGGATCTGTGACCTGGCGCAGGTCCTTGAGGATTTCTAGAGGGACCCAAGAAAATCAGGAAAGAGAGATGAGGAGGAGTGGGGAACAGGCTGGGGCCCATCCCAGAACAGCCTGCCTGTTAGGCAGGGAGAGAGCAGCTGGGGGTGGGGTGGGGGCGGCACTCAGGAGTTGGGATTTGAACTAGCCAATCAGCAACAGCGGCGCCCCCTCCCCGCCCCCACCCGCCCCTGCCCACCCCTGCAGCTGCCACGCTGAGCTCATCTGCTGGCTGCTGGCTCTCTGTGCTTAAGCTGGCCTGCTCTGGCCCCTACCCTTCGCGGAGCCTGACCCTGTGGTCACACCCCAAGATGGTGAGGATGTTTGGGCGCATTTTTTGGAGGTCCTCAGAATGCTGACTTCCCTGACAGCCCATGTGTGGGCTTGATGGGCCCAGTTAGAGAGACAGGGAGCTGCCTGGAAAGGTGGTTCTCTTGCTCTGCCAGTTCCTTGGCCCATGCCCTGACTGGCCTGCACCACTTGGGGCGTCAGTTTCCCTTACATTAATAGTGGTCTTAGATTAGCTGAATCTTCAGGGATTTTGAGCTCAGTGGTTTTGTGGGTTATTGGTGAGGGGGTCATGAATGAAACATCAGGCCTTTGTCTCAAGGCCTCAGCACATCCCACCCTCAGACTCTCTCACTCTCTGCTGGTCCATACAGTTGACAGGCCCTACAGAACCTCAGCAGGGCCACTGTCGAGCACCAGGAAGGTAGGGGCGGGGGGCGGAGACTTGCTCTGCCACTTGTTTGTTGTGTGGACTTGGATAAGTGTCTCCACATGTCAGAGCCTATTTCCCCGTGTGGAGAATGGAGCTGAGACTCGTTCCTCCCATAGAGACTTCTGTGAAGGTAGAATGAAATAATTAGAGCAAAGAAAGTGCTGAGCATTAGATGTGGCTGGACCCCTCATCCAGCAGCTGAGCATATGACCAGAGGGTCAGGTTCAGAGACTCAGGGGTCTGAATTCTCATCTAAAGCAGCTCCTGTAGGAGGCCCTGGGCATATCAGAGACATGGTCCCTCCTGAGGGGCAGATGCATCTGAGGAAACTGTTCTGGCCTTGGGATTTGTTCCTGGGTGATCTGTGCAGTCTACTGCCACCAACACTGCCTCCTGCTGCTGCTGCTTCTGCTGCTGTGGCTACTGCTTCTTCCTCTCCTCCTCCTCCTCCTCCTTCTCCTCCTCCTCTTCCTCCTCTTCCTCCTCCTCCTTCTTTTTCAAAGTACTGGGGGTTGAACCCAGGGGCTTGCACATGCTTGCCAAGTGCTCTATCATTTAACTGCACCCCTAGCCCCCTTTTTAAATTTTGAGACAGGATATCACTAAGTCGCAGAAGCTGCCTCTGGCCTTAAACTCATGATCCTCCTGCCTCAGCTTCCCCAGCTGCTGGGATTACAGGTGTGCACCACAGCACCCAGTTTCTTTTCTTTGAGCCTCAGTTTGCTCATATATAAAATGGGGGTGACACTCTTACTCTCCTGGAGTTCTTGGGAGAATTCAGCCACACAGTCCAGAATGCTCCTTGGCCTGGGGGTGCTCCTTAGCAAGACTACCCATCCCTTTCCCGGAGGATCAGAATGACAGGGACATCTTCAAACCCAAGGCCCAGGCGCCCAGGGGCTGATGTGCCAGGGAGCTGGGGGAACCTGTTGATAGCATTTGGCAGGAGCCAGGCCCCGGCACTGTAAATAGTGACCTCATGGATGAACACATTTGTTTTTGCTTTGGGGATTTTCCCTGGTTTCCGGAAGCCACAGCTGCCTTGCCTGTCTTGGTATCTCGGTCCCCCTACTTTGGGGGTAGCTGAGGGAGTCAGGTGAGACAGATACCCAAGGCCCTTCACGTGCCTGACATCATGGGCTCACTGTTGTAGCTTATTATTAAAATTTTTACTGTTCCTAGTAGTGTAATATGTCTTCAGACTTCCCTCCTACAGCAGAGTCAGGTGGAGAGCAAGACTTTAGAGTTGACCCACCTGATTTTGAATTTTGGGTGGTAGACTTCTACCTGTATGACCTTGAGCAAGTGACTTTTCCTTTCTGAGCCTCTGAATGGGGATAATAATTGAATGTTCCCCAGGGGATGAAAAGCATGTGGTGAGTGCTTGGGGAAGTGCTAGCTGATTCTATAAGTTGTCAGTGAGGGCTGCTGGGGCCCAGGATCACTTCGGGTCAGGGAGGAGAAGGGACAAGCTTAGGCAGCTGGCTCCTGCCACCCAGTCTGGCAGCAAGGGTGTTTTTCGCTCCCGCTGGCTGCTTTTGTGTCCATGGGGCACTGTACAGAGCTGGCTGGTGAGCTCTTTTGTACACGCCGGAATTCTGCAAGCTACCTGGGATAGCTGGGACTCTCTTGACACAGCAGTCCTGGGGATAGGGAGGACCTGAGGAAGGAATTCTGTGGAGAAGGCAGAGGGAAGAGGGTTCAGAAACTCCCATGGAACATAACTGCTTGGTGGGGACCAGGTAGCCTCTCCAGGTGGAGGTGATGGTGGAGATGGGCATTCCCCCAGTGGGAGAGGAGATGCCCCAGGTGGAAGCATGCTTGGGAAAGGAGCCTTGGCCCCTGCAGCCCTCCTTGTACATTGGTTGGTGGGCAGTAGAAGGGACTGTCCCCACGCCTGCTAGGGCAGGTGCAGCTCCTTACACATACTTAGTTATTCATCTCCTCTCTTTTCCTTCTTTGGTGCCTGATGTGTTTGTTCATGCAATAAGCATTTAGTGGCCCCTAGTGTATACTAGGGGCTGGGATTTAGCTCAGTGGGTAGAGCGCTGCGCTGCAGTCTCTGAGGTCCCAAGAGTTCAATTCCCAGCACCGCAAAAATGGGAGAAGGGCCTGGCAATCCACTCCCAAGGCAATCCCGAAACAGTCAGCCATTGAAAACCCTATGAGGGTCGCTATGAGTCGGATACCGACTCGACGGCACCTAACAACAACAACAACAACAAGTGTGTACTAGAGCCTATGCTGCCACTGGGACATAGATGTGAATGAGCCCAGGTAGGATCTGGGGCCTTGACCTCTATACCGGCCAATCCTGCCCTCCTGTGCCAAAGCAAGATGAGTGAATGAAGGGGGTGTTGATCAGGGCAACAGCTTCCTGAGTGATCTAATAGCCTCTAATTTGGGACCATAGCCAGGAGCTTGAGGGCTGCACATGTCCAGCAAAAACCGTAGGGTTGGGTCAAGGTAGATAAAGTCAATACATGGAGGCAAAGCAGTAATCTTGACAAGCTTTAAAAACCTTCCATTTATATTACCTTGAACTTGTGGCTTTTCAGCAGCTCTGCATGATTCTTAATTATTTCACACAATCAAAAATGGGTCAACCAAGTTTATGAAACTATGGAATAAATACAACTTTTGTAATTCATTAAGTAGAGTTAATTGTTAACATAATAGTCTTGTTTTTTTTGTTTTGTTTTGTTTTGTTTTTGAGCACCTTCCACATTCCAGCCACCACCCATGCATTGTGTTATTTATTCCTTACAGCCATCCTCATGAGTAGACTATACCAACCCCTTTTCCTGATGACCAAACTGAGACTTCACATGTTAAACAACCTGTTCTGGGTCATGTAGCCACTGCGTGCTGGAACTAAATTCAAATTTAGTTTTCTCCTTGCAAAGTCTTTTTCTGATATTGAGAAACTGCTCATCCTCCTTTATTATGAACATGGAAAGTTTGGTGGCCCAGAGAGGCTGCAGGGGAGGCTGGTGGACCAGCATCTGGCTGTCCTTGGAGATGTTCAGGCCGTAGGGGACAGTGGGAAGTGGAAGGAGGGGAAGTAGTGCTCAGTTTCCTCTCTGGCTGTTGTTTATCCTGGCTTGTCCTGCACACTGCCAAGGGGTCTGTGCCGAGCTGGGCTTTAGTCCAGACAGAGGGCAGAGCCAGGGAGTGCCCTCTTCCCTTCCGGAGGGAGGAAGTACCATGGTCATTTCCGATACTGGCAGGCTCGGGTGCTGGGCTGTCTCCCCGCCCCCTCACAGGCCCCCTGGTCAAGCCTTCAGACCCCTGGAGGACCCATTGCTATCCTGGCTCCTCCACACCCCTGGGGCTCATAGCCCAGTTCAGCCCACACTTACTGCATGTGACCCCAAGCAAGTCACTTCTTCTCTGAGCCTCAGTTTCCTTGTCAGTAAAATGGGGACAGGACTGGGATAGAGATGAATGATTCTGGCACCCAATTGGTATTCAACAAATGATAGAGCCCAGCCCACCCAGACAGGGAGTCTAGTTAAACTTTACCAGCTCAGAAGGGCCTCCCTCTTCCCACTAGATCCCCTTTCCTGGCCTCCCACACCCAGCCAGCAGGGGACAGGACAGAGGGTGTCCTCCAGGAAATGGGGTGCTGTGGCTGCAGTCCTAGAACCAAGATTGGAGACTGCAGCTCTGTTAGCTCCTTTCTGTAGGGATGACTTACTTGGACATCTGCCCAGCCTTTGTCATTCCGGGCATGCTTTACATCCCAGACCATTGGAAACAGGCCTCAGGGTCACTGTGACCTCTACCAAGTCACGCCTCTCTCTGGACATCAGTTTCAGGCAGCAGCAGCAACTGCTCAGCTAGCACCATTGTGGCAGGCACAGGCCAAGGCTATGGGCAGTAGTTGATTTGATCCTCCTTTTGGTCACAGTTGGTCCTGTTCTCACTGTGCCCATTTCATAGCTGAGGAGACTGAGCCACAGAGCTAGGAAATGGCCTACCCAGGATTGTCTGCTACCCAGCCAGCTCACCCTATTCTGAAGATGAACTTGAGCTCTACCATAGGCTCTTGTTTGGATGGGACTAGAGGGTGGCTGGACAAGGTTTAGGGAAGCATCAGAAGCCCCAGGTGGAGCTGGGAGTATAACTCTGCAGTAGTGTGCTCATCACTATGCATGAGCATGCACTGCACACCGCAGGGACATGCAAAAACATTCCTGGGAACATGCTGGGGGCAGCATGTTGGGAGCATGGGGTACCTGGGTTTGGGTTTGGGGTCTGCTGCCTCCTACATGACCCTTGGTGAGTTTCAGGAGCCTTTTGTGTCTCCGTTTCCTCATCTTCTCAGCGGGGGCAATGAGATAAGAATGGGCTTGCCTCCAGCTGCTGTGCGGCTGAGGCGGGATGGTCCATGGGACCCATGGTGTCTGAGCCAGCTCCCTCCAGCCTGCTCATGCCCCGTTGCCCCCACCCTGGCCTAGGTCTCTAAGGACATCTCCATGCGGCTGCACAAGGAGCTCGAGGTGGTGGAGAAGAAGCGGGCACGGCTGGAGGAGGAGAACGAGGAGCTTCGGCAGCGGCTCATCGAGACGGAGCTGGCCAAACAGGTGCTGCAGACAGAACTGGAGCGGCCAAGAGAGGTGAGGCCATCCACCCCTTGCATGAACTGGGCAGGTGGCAGATGCGGCTCCACCTCGCTGGGGTCTCTCTGCTTGTAGGAAATGGGTACTGTGATGCCTCCCTGGCAAGGTTGCTTGTTCATTCATCCCTCCAGTGTGCATTCCTGAGCACCTACTGTGTACACTGTGCACTAAGGATATGGTGGTGAGTGAGGTATATTCTATTCTTGCTCCAAAAGCTCACAGGTGAATGAGAGAGGTTGTCATCCTCAAAGGGCCATAGCCTCTGAGAAGATTCACTGAGGACAAGTGCAGAAATGCCCAGTATGGGCCCAGCCCATTGTGCCTCAGTTTTCTCGTCTATAAAGTAGGGCACTACTGCCCTCAGCACTTTGCGTGTGCATGCACCTCAAAGTCATTGTGAGGGCCACTGGAATAGCTGATAGGGGTGCTGGGCCTAGGTCTTGGGCTAGTGTCTCTGGGGACTAGATGCTTCCTGAATGTGACTCCCAGGCACCATCCTCCCTGTCTTTGCTCATGTCAGTTTCTTTTCCTGGCATACCCTCTCCTCCTTCTGCTATGTGTTAAGCACTAGACAGTTTAGGTCCAAAAAAAAAAAAATTTTTTTTTTAAGTACTAGGGGTTGAATCTAGGGCCTGACACATGTTAGATGAGTGCTCTACCTGTATCCCAGCTCCTTTTTTATTTTTTATCTTGAGATAAGCTTTCACTCAGTTATGCAGGCTGTCTCTGGCCTTGAACTAGTAGTCCTCCTTTCTCAGCCTCCTGAGTTGCTGAGATTACAGGCATGTGCCATGGCACCCAGCTTATCTGAAAAAGTCCAAGAAGGCTATGATCCATTGTGTAGGTGAGCAAATAGCCCCTGGAGAGAAAGGGATATCCTGTTCTTAAGGTCATAGAGCACAGAGAACTTTGCAGAATGCCAATGGGAAGTCATCAGCTTGATTAACCCTTAAAGGCTGGAATCCTTCTGATTCCAGGGGTTGGCATTCCAAACAGCCAGGGGCCTCTGGCCCCAGAGGCACAGCTGGGCCTCAGGTGGTCGGCTGCTCTTGAGGCATCCTGGGCTCATTCATTCTGCTAGAGTGCCCACTTTCTTCTCCAGAAGGTACAGGATGGAGACACCATAACCCCAAGGATGGAACAGTCTTGTAGTTGCCCTTCTGGCTGGACATGTTGGTGGAATGTGCCAGTGCCTTCTCAGTGTGGAGAGAGTGGGGTTTGCTGCTAGGGGCTGCTGCAGAGCCCTACTTCAGGCCTGGGTGGGAGGCCCCACCCCTTCATGCAGCCTCCTGCCCTCCACAGCAGGTACTAGCACCATCTTCACATTGTCTTACTGCAGCCATCCCTAATGGTGAAAAGGGGAGATACTTTTAGCAAGCATCTTAGAGCAGGTGTCCCAAACTTTGGGCCAAGGACTGGTACTGGTGTGAGTGTGTGTGAGCCAGAGAAGCTTTATCTGTATTTATACAATAAACATAATGTGTCTGGATCATCCTGAAACCATCCCATGCCTGCACTACTGTTCCATGGAAAAATTGTCTTCCATGAAACCTGGTGCCAAAAGGCTGCCTTAGAGCTCAGCCTATTTCTATTGTACAGGTGGGGATACTGAGGCCCATTGAGGGGCAGCTTGCTGAGTTAACCCAGCCTTTCCTTAGTAGAGACATGGCTACAACCCTCAAGCCATTTCCCCTCTCCAGGTCTCAGTTTCTTCTTCTGTGATATCGGGATCCACCTTATGGATCATTAATAAGATTGAGTAACTAGAGGGGTTGGGGATGTAGTGCAGTGGCAGAACACGTGCTTAGCACATGTGAGGGCCTGGAATCATTCCCTAGCAATAAATAAATAAATAAATAAATGGTCAAGTAAATGTAGAATACTATGAGAAGTTACAACAAATAAGGTGGTTGTGGCAGTGCCTGCAAATATTAAATATAGAATTGCTATCTGATCCAGCAATTCCAATTCTGAGTTAAAAGCAGGGACACAAAGAGATGTTTGTACCATATGTTTATGGTAGTATTATTCACAAGAGCCAAAAGATAGAAGCAATCCAAATGTCCATCAACAAATGACTAGATAAACAAAGTGAGATATGTCTGTTTGGTGGAATTTTATTCAACCTGAAGAAGGAATAAAGTTTTGACACATTGCTACAACATGGATGAACCTTGAAAACATTATGGCATGTGAGATAGGCTAGACACAAATGGACAAATTTTGCATGATTCCACTTATATGAGCTATCTAGGGTAGTCAGATTCCTAGAAACAAAGTAGAATAGCAGTTACCAGACTGGGGGGAGGAGGGCATGAAGAATTATTGTTTAATGGCTGCAGAGTTTCAGTTTGGGATAATGAAAGGGTTTTAGAGACAGACAGTGGTTATGGTTGCACATTATGAATGTATTTAATGCCACTGAGCTGTATACTTAAAAATGGTTAAGTCTGGGGATAAGTTCTGTGGTAAGTTCAATGGTAAGGTGTGTGCTTAGCATAAGGCCCTGGATTCAATCTTCATCACCAAAGAAAAAAAAGCTTAAAAAGGCAAATTTTATATCATATCCAATAAGAAAGAAAAATAGTTAAAATGGTAAATTTTGTGTTATGAGTATCCTTTACCACAATAAGAAATCAGAAGCTGAGTGTGGTGGTGCATGCCTATAATTCCAGCTCTGTGGAAGCTGAGACAGGAGTCTGAGGCCAGTTTGAGCTACACAGGTGAGCCTCTGTCTCGAAAAAGAAAGGAAAGAAAGAAAGAAAGAAAGAAAGAAAGAAAGAAAGAAAGAGGGGGGAGGGAAGAAGGGAGGGAGGGATAGAAGGGAAAAGGAAAGGAAAGAAGGAAGGAAGGAAGGAAGGAAGGAAGGGAGGGAGGGAGGAAGGGAGAGAAAAAAGAAAAAAGGTATATATCATGTACTGATATCAAAAGTTCTACAATGAGCTAAGCACTATAGAGCATGCCTATAATCCCATGTGACTTAGGAAGCTGAAGCAGAAGAATTGCAAGTTTGAGCCCAGAGGCAACCTGTGTAACTTAGCCGGATCCTGTCTCAAAAGAAAAAACAGGGGCTAGGAATGCAGCTTGGTGGTGGAGCACTTACTTAGCATGCAAGAGACCTTGAGTTCAACCCCCAATACAGGCCCCCCCCAAAAAAGATCTCCGATGTATATTACTAAGCAGGGAAAGAAAATTATAGAACTGTATATATTATGTGATCTCACTAGTTGCTGTTTTTTGTTAGGTGCCTTCGAATCAGGTCCAACTCATAGTGACCCTATGTGCAACAGAACGAAACACTCCCTAATACTGTGCCAAACCCAGCATTATGTCAGTGCTTCTCTGCTATTTATAGAGTTTTCAATGGCTGATTATTTTTCAGGAGTAAGCTACCAGGTCTGTCTCCCATTTTTGTGATGCTGGGGATTGAACCCAGGGCCTCAGAGCATGCAAAGCAACCACTCTACCAACTTACTTTGGAAAACCATATGTGCCAGAGTGGTTTTAAAGCATGCATGTCTGGATGGGAGTGCACAGCAAAAATCTAGAAGACCTGGTGGTGGCCGTAGGAGAAAGAATGACTTCTGCTTTGTATTCTATTATTAATTTTATATCTGTAGTTAAGCTGTGTGTGTGGTGTGGGTGTTTATGTGGTGCTGGGGATGAAACCCGGGGTCTTGGGCATGCTAGAAAAGTGCTGTACCACTGAGTTATATCCCTAGTCCAGGTTAGGTTTTTCTTTTTTTTTTCTTTTCTTTTCTTTTTTTTTTTTTAAATAATAATAAGCATATATTTAGGCTGGGTGCAATAGCGCACACTTGTAGTCTCGGCTGCTTTGGAGGCTGAGGTATGAGGATCGCTTGTGCCCTGTAGCTCAGGGCATATTGGGCAACATTGTGAGACCCTACCTAACAAAAAGAAGGAAGGAAGGTAGGAAGGATGGATGGAAGGAAGAATGAAGAAAAATGGAAGGAAATTTGAAATTTCATGTGATAAACAGGAAGAGCCTGGTATGGAGCCTGGCATGGAGTAGGTACCCAGAAACCCCGATTCACCTCCCCACTGAGGCAGATGTCTGTGAGGCTTCTCTAGCCTTCCTGATGTGCTGTGGTGTCTGAAGATCCTGTGTTTATTTGCTGTTTGTCCTCTCCCTCCTCCCTTTCCTTCCTGACACATGGTTTCTATGGAGACGAGGGTCCCTCAGCAAGTCTTCTGCCAGAGCTGCAGTCCTATCATCAGGATCTGCCTTTGCCAGCCTGACAGGTTGCTGAGGCGATACTGTCACCCGACTGGGAACGGGAGCCCCTGGCCTGAGCTGATGCTGTTGCTATGGAGACAGCTCTTGGCAAGATAGAAGGGAGGGTGGCACTATGGCCCAGCTGGGCTGCTGCTCAAGAATTGTAATACCAGCCTGCCCTTCATCCAGTATCTTCCCCCTCCTTGTATTGTAGGCAGAAAGCCAATACGAGTGTTGATGTGATTTGTTGTAACATAGCTGCTATGTCTGAGCCCTTACCCTGTACCAGGCACCGCTTCCAGAACTGTATGTCGTCACATTGTTTAACTCTCCTCAGCCTTCCCACACACGTTGTGCTGTTTTCCCCATTTTGTAAGTGCTACTCCTTTCTTGCCAATTTTTAAATTGCAAATTACTTCACAGACCATATAATTCACCATTTTTTATTTTTGCTGTGTTGGGGATTGAGCCCAGGACCTTGTGTTTGCTAAGCAAGCACTCTACCACATCCCCAGCCCACAATTCACCATTTTGAAGTGTACAGGGTTTTTTTTTTGTTGTTGTTGTTGTTTTTGTTTAGTATATTCATGGTGTTTTGCAAATATCACCATAATCTAATTCCAGAACATTCCCATTGCCCTCAAAAGTAATCCCATACCTGTTAGCAGTCACTCCTCACTCCCTCTTCCCTTTAACTCCTGGTAATTGCTAATCCACTTTCTGCCTCTATGGATTTGCCATTGTGGACATTGCATTCAAATGGAATCATGCAGTGTGTGATCTTTGGTGACGGGCTTCTTTTACTTAGCATAAGGCTTTCATAGTTTAGCCATCAAAGTTGAAGCTTGTATCAGGATCTCATTCTTTTTTATGGCTGAATAATAATCTATTGTGTGCTTAGACCACATTATATTTGTTCATTCATCAGCTGATGGACATTTGGGTTGTTTCTATTTTTCAGCTATAATGCTGCTGTGGTTATTGATGTTCAAGTTTCTGTGGTTCTGTGTTTTCCTTCTCGTTAGGGTTATATGTAGGAATAGAATTGCTGTATATGGAGAAAGACAAAGACAGGATTCAAACCCAGGACTCCACATCTCCCAAATCCACATTGGCTCCTGTGGGGATACGCTGCTTGCTCCATCCAGGGGCTTTCTTAGGACCAGCTTATGTTTCTAGAACCTTCAAGAGTCCACTCATTCTAATGAGTATCTCCCTTTCTGGCAAGATTGCTCATGCAGATTTCCTACCTGATGGGGTGGGACTGCTTGGGGTCAAACCCTGGTTGTGCTATCTTATAGTGTACTCTAGACCTACACTCTGTGCTCTGGGGCAAACCCAGACTGGGTTTGAATCCTGACTTTGCCCCTTGTTTGTGAGGGATTGTAGCCTTGGGCAAAAAGTGTAACTGCTCCAGTGCTTGGTATATTTAGTTATAAAATATTAATCTCCACTTCATAGGGGTGTTGGTGAGAATTAAAGGAGATGAGCAGGTAAAGGGCTCAGTGTAGAACAAGGGCTTGCTAAATACAGTACTTATTATTGTCACCATATCAACCACCAGCTCGCTGTGGACCTGGAGAAGCTTTTGCCCATGTTCAATAACATGTTTCTGCTGCCTCTCCTGAGGGGCTCTCCACACACAGCTGCTAGTGTTGCAAAACCTTGCCTATAATTGTGTCCTAGAGACATTTGATTTGGGGTGCATGTCTAAACCTCAGGATTCTTCCCCCAAAGGGTCTCCCCATAACCAGGAGCCACACAGCCTGTCTGCCTGGCTGTTTCGGCCATTCTTGAGGGAGCGCGACTGTCTTGGTGGGGCAGTCCCAGCCCTGGTCCCTGCCAGAGGCAGTTCAGTGCACACAGCAGTGTGTGATTTCAGCAAGACCTTGAGGAATCCCTGCAGATTTGGTGAAGATCTGCCTGTTTGGGCAGTGGGCTCACTTCATCCTTGGAAGGGTAGCCTTTGTGTCCTGGCAGCACTGAAGCAGAAAGCCAATATGAAACACAGAAGGTCTTGGGAGACATAGGGTCCTTCCAGAGCTATGTTCAAGCAGCTTTCTGCTGGGCTGCAGGGAAATCCTGGGGAGGACAGAGTTCAGGCTCCTACTAGGGGCAGTTAGACAAGGGATGCTCTGGGTGCCACCTTGGTTGCTCCCAGGAGCCTTGTGAGTGGCTGGTGGGTAGGGAAGGTCCTGCTGCCCGCAAGGCCAGACAGTGTGTCCTTGGCCTGGGTCTTTCCCAGGCCTTGTGTCTGTATTCCCTCTGGCGTTCTGGTTCACCCTTCTGGGGCCCAGGGCCAGAACATCTGCCTCTTGGGCTAGGGACTGGCTCCACCCCTGGGAGCACCTCAAAGGGGCTATGATAGGCTGGGTCTCCCTTGAGGAGAATGGCAGTCCCCAGCTGCCTGGCCAGCTGCTGCCATGCAGAGGGGAGGGAGGCCCTTGTGCTCACTGAGCCTGCCTTGTTTTCCTTACTGAGCTGCAGGGCAGTGTGGGAGCCCCAGCAGCTTCCACGTGGTGGGGGAGGGTCCAGTCCAACCAGGGTAGTCCCAAGAGAGCTGCTCCAGGCCCGGTCTGCCTGCTTTCCTCCTGCTGTGAGGTTCAAGCCACTCAGCCCTCTCACACCTTTTCTCTGCCTGCTAGAAAGGTAATCTGTGTCTTCTAAGGGAAAGGCCTTTTTTGAAAAACATGTCATGACTTCCCCCACCCCCAACAGGTAGTGATACACTCATAGCAGAGAAAGATTAGAAAACACAATAAATATATGGAAAAAGAATACACCTGGAATCCAATATTCAGAGGGAATTTCTATTTGGGTGGGGGACCATATAGTTTTAATATGTTTTCCTTATATATATATACACACACTCTTTTAATGTATGTGTGTATATTTAGGGTTTTTTTAAATCTAAAAAAGTAATATAAACTCAGTGAAGCAAACATTTTATTATAAAAGCACATAAACACATGCCTGACTTTGTTCTAGGGAAAACTCCAGCAGGTTCTAGTTACATTGGTTGCCTGGGGGCAGAACTGGGAACTGGTTCTCTCTCTTCCTCTTTGTGCTCTTTTGAGGCTTTTTTTTTTTTTTTTTTTTTTTCCCTGTGTAGTTGGAGGTTGAACCCAGGGCTACAGGCATAACTTGCAAGTGCCCTACCACTGAGCCTTTTAAAATTTTTATCTTGAGACAGGGTCTCGTTAAGTTATGCAGGCTGCCTCTCGCCTTGAACTCATGATCTTCCTGCCTCCGCTTCCCCAGTCACTGGGATTACAGGCAAATTGCTGAGATTACAGGTGTGTGCCACTTCACCCGGCCCACATGGCCCGGTTTTATGGATGAGAAAATGTAATTTCAGGGAGAGGAAGGGGTTTCCCCAGCGTGGGGAATCCCTGCAACCACTCCCAGCTAAGGCCACACTCAGGTTGCCATGGCAGGTCAGATCTGTAAAGCTGATGGGCTGACCCAGAGCCCCCACCTCACCATTCTCTAAGGGGAGGGTCTCCCTCTGAGCACACCCTCCAGTCCTGGTACCCCAGCTCTTGTGAAGGTTCTTTTTCTGTGACCCCATCTCCATTCTTCCTTTCCTCCATATTGGAAGACCTCAGACTCTCTGCTCTTGGCACCCCAGCGGCATCTGAAGCATCCATTTCCAACTTCCTGCCCATTTGCCGCCCCAGAATTCTCTAGGATCTCATAGGCTTTAAGATAGATTTAGGAGCTCACCTAGAGGCCTCTTCCTGGCACAACCTGTGCTTTAGAATCACCCATGAAGTTAAGAAGTTAACCGAATATTCAAATCTAATTTGTACACTTTGAACAGTATTGTGGTTATTAGGTGTGGACTCATAGCGACCCATATAGAGTTTTCAATGGCTGATTGTTTCGGGATTGCCTCAGGAGTGGATTGTCATGTCCTTCTCCCATTTTTCAGTGCTAGGAATCAAAATTGGGACCTTAGAGACTGCAGAGCAGTGATCTACCAACTGAGCTAACTCCCAGCCCCAATTCAATCCCAATTCAATAGTATTGGAGGGCATAAATTCAAATGTGGGTTAGAATCACATGCAGATTGGATTCTGACCTGAGACTTACCCCAGACCAGCTATATCATACTCTGTATTTTATTTTCTATTTTATTTATTTATTTATTTATTTAGTTAGTTATTTTGAGGTACAGGGGAGTTGAATCCATGGCCTCATGTGTGCTTTGCAAGTGCTCTACCACTGAGCTGTACCCCCAGCCCACTTTTTACTTTTTATTTTGAGACAGGGTTTCACTGTTACCCAGGCTGCCTCTGGCCTTGAACTTGAGATCCTCCTGCCTCCGCCTCAGTGAGGCTTGGGTTAGATCTGTGACTCTCACCTTTAGGCATGGGGTATGAGAGGTGAGGGTTGGGAGTGAGCTTGTATCCAACTCACCTAGGAGCATTTTCCAAAACAGAGTATACCAGCCCAACCTGAAAAGCCGAAGCAACCTAAGCGTGGTTTCATGTGCTGCCAGTGTGAATCACCCCTCTCTTGGGAGGAAGTGTTCAATGGAATCATGCATCTAATTGAGTTACTTTTTTAAACAGAAATTTCAGTACAGATTATTATACCATTTCCTCAAATTCCCCACCATAGGGCTGTGCCATTTTGCATTCTTGCCAGCCATAAATGATCCTTCTTGTTTTGCCAGAGCTGTACCAATAGAATAATATATTGTCAGATGATTTGGATTTTTGCCAATCTGATCGATTATTATGACACATTTGCTTTTCTTTTCCTATGAACTCTTTCTCATATCTCTAGCTCATTTTCCTATGGGCTTGTTGGCCTTTTGATTCTCTGTGAAGCTGTTACATATTTTGTATATGAACCCCCTTATTGGTATTATGAATTGGAAATATTTTTTTCCCCAGTTTATCACTTGTATTTTTACTTTTCTTAGGGTTTTTTTTTTCCATGTAGAATTTGCTTATGTACTCTATTGATTTTTTTTTCCTTCCCTAATGCTTTTGGTTTATTTTTGTTGTTTTGTTTTGGTTGTTTTTGGATTTTAGGATGGGATCTTGATATATAATCCAGTCTGACCCTGAATTCATGATCCCCCTGCCTCTGCTTTCCATGCCCAGTTCTTCTGGATTTTTGAATCCTTATGTTTTGTCAGTTTCTTGTGACCATTTCTGAGTCTCCTGTGTAATTTTTTCTTTTTGCCCCCATGTTTATTTTATTTATTAGTATTCATTCTGAATTCAAGTTCCCATGAAATGTCAGTTCCATAAGGACAGGATACCAACTGAGGTAGAAATTTCCATGCAGAGGTGTAAGGATATGTCAGCTGTGACACCATCAGGGAGTGAAGAGAGGTAGAAGTTGAATTGCACCAATGGCCTCAGTGATCCCATGGAGAGCTCTGCAGCTAGAGTGGCACTTTGGAGTTCATGCAGGGGGGCACAGACCAGTCTTTGGATGTGGGCTTCATACAGGGACAGCATAGGCTCTTGGACAAGGTGGCTCCTCTCAGCCAAAGGCCATCGCTGAGAGGAGTCCTCAGCTTGGAAGTCTTATCTGATGAATGAATGTCTCAGTGTTCATGGGGGGTCTGGATGGGGCACTGCCAGCATCCTCCCTGGTACCTTGTCTATCTTGTTCACTGCTGTGTTCTCTGCACTAGATTGTGCCTGACAAGTGCTCAGGAAATCTCTGATGAGTGAATGAAAGACAGGCAGGAACACAAACCTATATTTCCAATGGTGGCTCACCCAACTGGATCATAATATGCAGGTGGCAATGAGGTGGGGGAACCTCGGCAGGGGTGTTCAGAGGCATCTCCTTGAGGGCTCCTGGCCTGCCCACTCTTTGCAGCCTACTTGGTGGACTCAAAAGTCCTTCCACTCAGCAGTAGGCAAGGGTCAAGGCCTGCACATGGATGGGTGGGGCTGAGGCCTTCAGTGCAACTTTAGGCCTTGTGACTGGCCTGGTGAGCTTTCAGTTGACTTTGTTTTCTCCCTCCAGCATTCCTTGAAGAAAAGAGGAACCCGCTCTCTGGGGAAGCCAGATAAGAAGTCTTCAGCACAGGTACTTCCTGGCAACCACTACAGGCAGGTTGTAGTCTGAAGGCCCAAGCCTAACTTCAAGTGGCCTGGGGAGTCCCCAGAGGCATCTGGCCCTCCCCAGTTTCTATGCAGTCATCCCTGTTCATTTTCTTGGTGTCACTGCCCACTTTTCTTCCCAAAACCACCCTCAGAGCCTATGGTTTTCACATGCTCAGACTCCCCCAGGACCAGCAAGCTGACTTACCAAACGGTGTGAGGATGACCAAATCCAAGGGCCCAGAGTGAGAGACCTTGAACCTTGGCTCTGCCAATCATTTGATTGCCATGTGATTGAAGCAAATCACGTCAACTTTCTAGCCTCAGTTTCCTTTTTGGGGCAAATCACTTCAGCTTTCTGGCCTCGATTTCCTTATCTGTTCCTATCTTATGGATTTTTTTCTAAGAATTAGATAAAATGCTGTGTTGTACAGGCCAGACACAGAATACAGTAAGCTGCTGAAAGTACTGGATTGCCAGGGTGCCAGGCATTTTTTGTATATTATCTCATTTAATCCTCCCCATGACTCCATGGGGCTGGGATTTAGCTCAGTTGGTAGAGCGCTGCGCTGCAGTCTCTGAGGTCCCGAGTTCAATTTCCAGCACCACAAAAATGGGAGAAGGGCCTGGCAATCCATTCCAAAGGCAGTCCCGAAAAACAGCCATTGAAAACCCTCTGAGGGTTGCTATGAGTCGGATACCGACTCGACGGCACTTAACAACAACAACAACATGGCTCCATGAGGAAGGGAGTGTTACTACCCCATTTTATACACAGGAAAACTGTCATAGGAATGATGGTAGCAGTATCAGAATGTCACCTCCTCCCTGACTCCCAGGTTGTGGGCCATACTCCATCCTTCCTTCAGTATCAGTGCCCCCTTCTCTGCTTCCTCTGGCCTCCCAGCTCTTTGAGTGTTGGGCTGTGTCTGATTCACCCCTGTGTTCCTGGCACACAGTTAATGCTCCCCTAAGTGCTGTGGCTGGTAGTGAGCTGACATTAACCTTCCTGGGTCATGTCTGTCCCGATGGGGGTCCAGGAGGACAGCGCGGACTTGAAGTGCCAGCTGCACTTTGCAAAGGAGGAGTCGGCCCTCATGTGCAAGAAGCTCACTAAGCTCGCCAAAGAGAATGACAGCATGAAGGAGGAGCTGCTGAAGTACCGCTCCCTCTATGGTGACCTGGACGCCGCCTTGTCGGCTGAGGAGCTGGCGGACGCACCGCACTCAAGGGAGACTGAGCTGAAGGTGCACCTGAAGCTGGTGGAAGAGGAGGCCAACCTGCTGAGCCGCCGCATCGTGGAACTGGAGGTGGAGAACCGGGGCCTGCGGGCTGAGATGGATGACATGAAGGATCACAGCGGCGGCTGCGGGGGTCCGGAGGCCCGGCTGGCCTTCTCTGCTCTGGGCGGCAGTGAGTGTGGAGAGAGTCTGGCAGAACTGAGGCGACATCTGCAGTTCGTGGAGGAGGAGGCCGAGCTGCTGCGGCGCTCGTCAGCCGAACTGGAGGACCAGAACAAGCTGCTGCTGAGTGAGCTGGCCAAGTACCGCTCGGAGCACGAGCTGGATGTGACGCTGTCGGAAGACAGTTGCTCAGTGCTCAGCGAGCCCTCGCAGGAAGAACTGGCAGCGGCTAAGCTGCAGATTGGCGAGCTCAGTGGCAAGGTCAAGAAGCTGCAGTACGAGAACCGCGTGCTCCTGTCCAACCTGCAGCGCTGTGACCTCGCCTCCTGCCAGAGCACTCGCCCGATGCTGGAGACGGACGCCGAGGCTGGGGACTCCGCGCAGTGCGTGCCCGCTCCGCTGGGCGAGGCGCACGAGCCCCACGCCGCCCGGCTCTGCAGAGCTCGCGAGGCCGAGGCGCTGCCGGGGCTGCGGGAGCAGGCCGTTCTGGTCAGTAAGGCCATCGACGTCCTGGTGGCTGATGCCAATGGCTTCTCGGCCGGCCTCCGGCTGTGCCTGGACAATGAGTGTGCAGACTTTAGGCTACACGAGGCTCCTGACAACAGCGAGGGGCCCCGGGACGCCAAGCTCATCCATGCCATCCTGGTGCGGCTGAGCATGCTCCAGCAGGAGCTGAACACCTTCACGAGGAAGGCTGATGCGGTCCTTGCGGGCTCCGGCAAGGAACAGCCGGAGCCCTTCCCAGCACTGCCCACCTTGGGTTCCCAGGGGCCCTCCAAGGAGATCATTCTCGCCAAAGACCTCAGCTCAGACTTCCAGGTAAGATGCCCCAGTCCCAGGCCCAGCTATTTTTATTTCGTATCAACCACGTAGGGACCGGTAACATACAGAGAAGGCACAAAGCACAAACGTACAGCTTCATGAACTTTCCTGCAGGGAACACGGTTGGGTAATCACCACCAAGAACGCACCCAGGAGCCCTCCTCATCCCTCTGTTGGCCACTACCCCTGCTCCCAAGGACAGCCCCTCTTGATGTAGTTTTATGTCTTTGAGCTTTATATAAATTGGACCCTAACAGTACAGCCTCACCTATCCCTGCCTGCGTTCTCTCAGCATTATGTTTGCTGTTGAATGTAGCAAAAGTTTGTTTATTCTCATCATTAGTCTAGACCACCAATCACGTACTCATTTGTTTTTGACAATTTGCCCTTCTTTTCCTTTTTGTTTGTTTTTTTCTTTTCTTTTCTCTCGTTTTGTCTTGTCTTTCCTTCATCTTCTTATTTCTATAATTTGTGGGGGAGGACTTGGGGGTTGAACCCAGGGCTTCATACATACTTTGCAAGTACTCTAGCACTGGGCCCCTAACCCATTTTTTATTTTTTTATCTTGAGACAACATCTCGCCTAGTTACACAGGCTGCCTCTGGTTTTGAACTTGTGATCCTCCTGCTTCCGCCTCCCAAGTTACTGGGATCACAGGTGTAAGCCACTGCTTCTGGCCCACTATTATTGTTTTTTATATTTTTGCAAGGCTTTTGCATATGCTAGGCAGGTCCTCTGTCACTGAGCTATATCCTCAATGCCTTTCTTCTTTTCTTATCTCTTTTGTAATTCTGTATGTATGTATGTATTTAATTTTGAGACAAGGTCTTGCTATGTAGCCCAGGCTGGACCTGAACTCTCTGTGTAACTCACAGCAATCCTTCTGCCTCAGTGTCCCACGTGCTGGGATTACAGATGTGCCCCACCATGCCCAGCTCGGAATTTTGTATTTTAAAATGAGTAATTATAGCAGGGTGTGGTAGCCACTGACCTTTAATCCCAGCAACTGGAGAGGTGGAGGCAGGATTGCAAACTCAAGGCCAGAGGCAGCCTGTGTAACTTTGTGAGACCCTGGCTCAAAATACGAAGCAAAAAATGGGCTCGAAGTATGGCTCAATGGTTGAATGCTTGCAAAAAGCACAAGTGACGCCCCAGGTTCAACTCCCCAGTACCACACACACACAAAAAAAATCATGTACTATTATTATTTTTATTTATTTATTTATTTATTTATTTATTTATTTTGTGATACTGGGGGTTGAACCCAGGGCCTCGCACTTGCATGCTCTGTAAGTGCTAACCACTGAGCTGCACCCCCAGCCCATTTTTTTTTTTACTGTTTGAGACAGGGTCTTGCTAAATTACGCAGATTGCCTCTGGTCTCGAACTTGTGAGCTTCTTGCCTCCTCCTCCCAAGCCGCTGGGATTACAGGCGTGTGCCACCACAGCTGGCTGTATTATTTTTTTTTTAAGTCTTTGATTATTTTCTCTGAATAGGCAAGAAACTCAGCTTTCTAAAGGGATTGAACTCCCAGCTTTGATGTCCACAAAATACTATTTGGGAAAATTAAAATAGCAATGGTACTTGTCTGAAAAATAAGTATTATCACAAAAATAGTATATAAATATTCAAAGAGTTTCAGAAGTGCCAGAGGTAAAAAGGTGAAAACCTCCCGCCTCTGCCTTCCACTTTCTACTGGTATCACTGTTCATAGTCTGAAGTAGTGATATTTAATAGGGTAGCCTCTGCCACACACTGGTGTAGCTCAGTGGTTGAGAGCTTTCCTAGCATGCCCAAGGTCTTGGATTTGATCCCTAGCACTACAAAACAAAAACAAAAACAAATCCCAAATAACAAAACAACAATATTAAATTAATAAAAATCATATAGGATTGGAAATTCAGTTCTCAGTTGCATCAGCCACATTTCATGGGCCCCGTTGTTTTGTGAGTCTATTCCTATAGGTCTAGAATACTTCCTCCTCATAGCATCCCTTTCTGGTTCTTCCTCCATGTATATTCTCATGTATTTTTCACCCAAATTCTTTCATGTTATGTGTAATGCTACTGGACAGTTTCTTTTTCTCATGCAATGTATTCATGTGCCATTAGCTGTGATGCTTTGTTTATCGTTTATATGCTTTATATGTTACCGTGGCTGGAGGGGCCATGGTAAGCAAAACCAGATAGGATTCCTGCTCCCAAGGCCCTTGTTGTCTAGTGGGGAAGAATTAATCAAAAGGTCAAGCCATGAATGTGAAGTTACAAATCAAGAGGAGGATGTAAAGGAAAGGTCCATGGTTTTATGAATAAGAATCTGACCTGGACCCTGGGGACAGCTCAGATCAGCGGTGGCAGGAACATGACATATCCAGGGAACTGAGCAAAGAAGAGTGAGGCTAGATGGCAGGAGGCATCAGGAAGTTCAATCCACACCCTGAGATCAGAGCCAGGGATCTTTCCACATCTATACAGGGACATTTGACTCTTTTTAAAATGATACAGTGGTGCTGTGCCATAATTTCTTTAGCTCATGCCCTATTACTCTGGTTTGATTTGCCATTTTGAAGCAAGCAGACAGCCTCCTGGTGTATCTTCCCTTGGTCCTCCTTGATGCAGGGGTGAGCTGAGACCACACAGGTGGTAAGACGGTCAGGGTTGTTTCAGTAGGTTTGTACATGAGACAGACATTCACAAAATTAGTATTTTTACTCAACACTTACGTACTCATTCATCTCGGCAATAAGCAGTCATCGAGTGGTGGTGCCACTCCCTGGCAAGGTGGAGTCTTGGTTGCTGAGGTGAATCCACTTAAGTCCTGCCCTCACGTGGGTGGTCAAAGCCTCTTAGAGCCCAGAGGGCTGGTGGGGGCTTAGTTCTGATGCTCTTGGGGCGTCTCTCCATGATTATCTCTATTCTCTTCTTGTGCCTCTGAGTGTAGCCGGCTGACTTCAGGGACCTGCCAGAATGGGAGCCCAGGATCCGAGAGGCCTTCCGCACTGGTGACTTGGACTCCAAGCCTGACCCCAGTCGGAGCTTCAGGCCTTACAGAGCTGAAGATAATGATTCCTACGCCTCTGAGGTGGGTCTTGGCCTAGGCAAGCAGGAGGTTGGGTGGGAGGAGAGTGGCTGAGGACTCACAAAAGCAGAGTGATCTATGGGAGAGTGATGATATGGGTTTTGAGCATTCCATTTGGTTTCAAGCTCCCTAGCAAGCATGGCAAAAAGAGAAATAAGGAAGTTTGGACATTCTCATGGCCTAATCAAAGGAAGCTTATACGCCTACCTGAAGAAATTGATTTTTTTTCTGTATTAAATTCCACTGAAAATTTAGTAATTTATGTCACTTAATGGTGGGGTTGGTAAGGGTTTAGCTTAGTTGGTAGAGTGCTGCTTTGTGTACTCTGAGGCCCTGAGTTCCATCCCCAGTACCGCAAAAATGGGAGAAGTACCTGGCAGCCCACTCCCAAAACAATCCCTAAACAATCTGTCATTGAAAACCCTATGAATGGCAGAGAAGCACTAACATAGTGCCAGGCATGGCACAGTGTCGGGGAGTGTTTCATTCTGTTGTATATAGGGTCACTGAGTCAGACCTGATTTGATGGCACCTAACAAAAACAACAGTGGAACTACTAGTTTATGTTACAGGCAGGTGCAATAGTCTCTATAATCAGGGCTGCTTGGGTTCAAGTTGCAGATCCATTATAGACTGGCCATGAGACCTTGGATAAGTCCCTTCACCTCGTTTATATGCTTTATATGTTACCATGGCTGGAGGGGCCATGGTAAGCAAAACCAGATAGGATTCCTGCTCCCAAGGCCCTTGTTGTCTAGTGGGGAAGAATTAATCAAAAGGTCAAGCCATGAATGTGAAGTTACAAATCAAGAGAAAGATTCTCATCTTTCACCCCTATAAAAAGAAGCTCTTCATAGGGTATCGAAAGAGTTGTACACATGAAAAGTCTTAGCTTAAGGCCTGGTCCATGGGTGAGGATGAGGAGGGATAGTGACATAGCACTTGGATTCAGGGGGCCTGAGTGTGAGTGTCAGTTCTGTCAATGTGGCTGTGTGAACTTGGACACATTCCCACCCTGGGCCCCCAGCCCCAGCTTTCCTGTCTGTATCATGGGAGAGTTAGAATTGCTAGGAATCTCTGGTCCTTGAGGAATTCTGGGTGGCTCTGCACACCTCCCAAGCCTACCTATAAGCTCTTGAGCACTTCATAATGAATCTGAAGCAGGACAAGGCCCCTGTGAACGAGGCCAGGTGTCCCTGTGACTCCTCATATAGAGACTAGTGCCTGAGCATTCTTCTGAGCATCTCTAGAAAGACAACTCTATGGTCCTGGGAAGGCCTGCCTACAACTATGCAGGGGAGGCTCCCTCGAAGCTGAAGGCTCAAACCCTCTTAATTGAGCATCCTAGTTGTTGAGAAAATGGGAGCTAGGGGTGTAGCTCAGGGATACAGCATGTATAAGGCCTTGTGCTCAATCCCCAGCATTGGAAAAGAAAAAAGGGGGGAAAAATCAGGTACTTAGTTGTTATTCTCTGAGAAAAGGAAATAGGCATATTTCTATGGGCTCACTTATACAGAAAATTGTTTCCTGAATGCATTTAATTGTTATTTGTCAGGTGCCCTTTATTGAGCATTTGTAACTGTGAAGCTTTGAGCTGAACACTGAGTTCAAGGATATGAGAGCAGACAGTAGCTAGCCCTGTGACGGGATTTTTGATACAAAACAGGTGTGCAAGATCTACCTCGATCAGTGTGTCTCCCGTTGCCAAATTACCACATTATTGACTGTGTAATAAATGTTTATTTTCTTTCCCAGAGGGACATCTGCCATGGTTATCACTGGCATTTTCTTTTTTTTTTTTTTCCTTTTCCTTGCTTAATATGGCAGCATAAACATTTCCCTCTGTTACCAGAAATAACATGTTGGTTTTTTATTTTGTTTTGGTTGCTTTGGTTTGGATTTTTGACACAGTCTCTCACTACATAGCCCAGGCTTAACTTGAACTCACAATTCTCCTGCCTCAGCCTCTCAAGTGCTGGGATTACAAGAGTGTGCTACCATGCCCAGCTTGTTGTTTTGTTTTTGTTTTTGTTTGAGACTGATGGTCTTGCTGTGTTGCCCAAGGTAGTGGGCAACTTGTGGGCTCAAGTGATCCTCGGGCCTTATGTGCCATCATGTCGAACTAAACAGGAGTGTTCTGCTTGTGAGAAACTATGAGCACTTTTCTTTTCCTTTTTCTTTTTTCTTTTTCTTTTTTTCTTTTTTTTTTTTTTTGCAGTGCTGAGGATCAAAACCAGACACACATATTAAGCAAGCACTCTACAACCAAGCTACATCCCCAGCCCTTCACCACTTTTCTCCCATCTAAGTACTAATGGGCCTAACCCTACTTAGCTTCTACAATCAGACAAGATGGAGCACATTCAAGGTGGTATGCCCATAGACCACGAGCACTTCTCTGTATAGATGTTATGCTTCAGTTAAAAAAGAATTAAAGAGAAATTAAGTTAAAATGATAATAGCTAGATTTGGTATATACTACTTCATTTAATTGGCATTACAACCCACTGAAGTAGGGACAGCCATTGTGCCTGATTTGTACTTGAGGGACACTCTGGTCCCTTACTGGTCCCTTGCCACGTCCATTCTTCACCCATACAGTTTGTGTCTTCTCTCTTCTGTCACCTTTTTTTTTTTTTTTTTTTTTGCTGCACTTGGGCATTGAACCCAGGGCCTCCTACAAACTTTGTAAGTGCTGTACCACTGGTCGGCACACCTAACACCTTTGTTATTTATTTTTTATTTCGAGTCAGGGTCTTGTTAAGTTATGCAGGCTGCCTCTGGTCTCAAACCTGCGATCTTCCTGACTCCACCTCCTGAGTCACTGGGATTACAGGTGTGCGCCACAGCACCCAGCCTTCTTCCTCTTCTTTATCTATGTTCCCACCTCTACTGCAGATCAAGGAGCTGCAACTGGTGCTGGCTGAGGCCCATGACAGCCTCCGGGGCTTGCAAGAGCAGCTCTCCCAGGAGCGGCAGCTACGGAAGGAGGAGGCTGACAACTTTAGCCAGAAAATTGTCCAGGTGGGTGATGCCAAGTCTTCCCTGCACCTGCTCCAACTTCTAGAACTGAAGGCAAAGGAGCAGGGGGTGTAGCTCAGTAGTTGAGCATCTGCCTAGCATGTATGAGGCCCTAGGTTCCATCCCCAGCACTGGAGAAAAACCAAACAATACCTGCAGGCAGCATCCTCAGAAAGTGAGGTTGGTGTATATCAGCAATGCTGGGCTGGAGTCCTAGACTTGGCAGTGGCCGCCTATGCAACCTTGGGCCCATCTTGTTTCCTCTCCAGGGCCTCTGATTCCCTTCTATGCAATGGTGCCCCAACAGGCCTGGCTGATAATCAGTTTGTTGGCCCTGTAATAGCATTTATTAAGCCTTACCGCATGGAGCTGGGATTTAGTTCAGTTGGCAGAGTACAGTTCTGCACTCTTTGGGGACCCGGGTTCAATTCCCAGCACTGCAAAAATGGAAGAAGGACATGGCAATCCACTCCTGAAGCAATCCTGGAAACAATCAGCCATTGAAAACCCTCTAAGGGTCAATATGAGTCAGACTCAACAGCACTAACAACAACAAACTGTATACCAGCCTGTGTAACACACTTTCCATACATTATGTCCTTTAATCCTCATGTCCCCCCTCCCATAAGGTGTCCCCATTTTACAGATGGGGAAACTGAGGCCCAGAGAACTGAAGTGCTTTGCTCAGGGTTGCACATCCCAGGTCTCTTGGCTCTCTGAGCCATGATCTAGGGTATTGCAAACTGGTCGGCCTTTCTTGACCCCAGCATGCCCTGCCTCACTTACTGCCTGGCTCAGTCCTCTCTGCCATAATCATTCACCCTTGCAGGTTCCTGGTGCATTGTGAGTTCATAGGAAACATCTGGTGCCCAGCAGGTGCTCAGTTTATGATTACATGGTGTTTTTAGTCAGAGCCATGTTCAAATATCAGCTCCTACACTGATCTGTGACTGGGGCTGCTGCTGCTTTGGATCGAATGGGCTGCTAGTGGGGGAAACCCTGGCAGGGATCAATAATACCATTTCCCAATTTTCCCTACTGCCTTTGACTTGGGCCTGGAGTGGGTGGGAGTGGCCAGAACACTGAGCTGGCCTTGCTCAAGCTTGCCTCCCCGCAGCTGAAGGAGGACCAGCAGAGGGCGCTGCTGAGGCGGGAGTTTGAGCTGCAGAGTCTAAGCCTCCAGCGCCGGCTGGAGCAGAAGTTCTGGAGCCAGGAGAAGAACATGCTGGTGCAGGAATCCCAGCAGTTCAAGCACAACTTCCTGCTGCTCTTCATGAAGCTCAGGTGGTTTGTGAAGCGCTGGCGGCAGGGCAGGGTTTTGCCCAACGAAGGGGATGACTTCCTGGAGGTATACTTGGGCCCGGGACTACAGGGGTGGGGATGGGGAAGATGGGGCAAGAGGGACATGCGCTTCTTGTTAATATTCTTGTGTTTGTAGGGCAATATTAGCATGCTAGAGCATGAGATGTTCCTCCAGACCCTGCTGGGGCTATGACACAATACACAGTGTGGGTACCGTGTTATCTAAGTCTTGAGACATTCTGAGTGCCAAATATACCTGGGCTCTGGGAGTACAGCTCAGTGGTACAGCGCTGGCCTAGCATTCCCAAGGTTCCATCTCCAGCACTACAGAAAAAGAAAAAGAGAAATATAAAAAGAAACTAGATACACCTGGCTGGCCCCAAGGCTTTCAGAGGGGGAATTCTGCATCTGTTTATGTACAAGTCATCAAAAGCCTATAGCATAGATACTTGTGACCAACGTCAGAATTGGGGTGTTGATTCCTGCAGACCTGTTCCCCCCACATTCCTGCCTGCCTCACTAGCTTACTTGGTATACGAGCTTGGAGCCCTTCTTCCTGTGGTTTCTAAGAGACTACGTTCTTGGGTGGGGGGCTAGGATTTAGCTCAGTTGGTAGAGCACTGCTCTGCAATCTCTGAGGTCCCCAGTTCAACTCCCGGTACTGCAAAAATGGGAGAAGGACATGGCAATCCATTCCCGAGGCAATCCCAAAACAATCAGCCATTGAAAACCCTAGGAGGGTCTCTATGAGTCAGATATGACTTGACGCCACACAGCAACGTTCTTGGGTTTCCTTCCACCTCCCCAGTCCCTCCTTATCTCCTTGACCTCACCTTTCTTCTTCATTTTTTGGTGGTACTGGGTATGGAACCCAGGGCCTGGTGCATGCTAAACATGCGCTCTGCCCCTGATCTATGCTTCCATCCCTGCTGGCCTCCTTTTAAGGCTAGAATCCCTAGGGCTCTGCCCTGGGCAGCATCTCTCCTTTATCTGCTCTGTCTTCCTTGGGGAGCTCACCTACACTTCAGTGGACTTGCTTGGAACGTTGAGGTCCCAATGTCTACCTCAGGCCCAGGAGTCTCCCAGGAACCCTAAATTTGTGTAATCCACTTGACAGACCCACTTGCATGTCCAGTAGGCTCTGCAAATGATACATCACAAACCAAAATCCTGTCCTTCCCTCCAAGCCTGCTCTACCTGTGCGTCATGACAGTTCCTCCTTGCTCAGGCCTTTGCCCTTCTCTTTTGCTCACATCTCATTGAATCTGTCAGTAAAACCTGCCAGCTCTGCCCCTCAATCCTGTCCACAATCAGAGCTATCCTCACTGCCCTATGGCCAAGCCATTGCCACTTCTTGCCTAGATTATTGTTGTCTCACTACTATCTCGTCCTAACTGATCTCTCTGCTCTGCCTTCACACCCTTCCACAGGCATCTTGTGCCCACCTGGTCCCAGAGGCCCCATGCAGCCTCTCTCCCATGTGCACACACCCCTGGAGTTGTGCAGTATGGGCTGTGTTGCTGCCCCAGAATGTGTCTCAGAACAGAACTAGAACAACCCAGTAAAACTGAAAGTCAGCTTGGTATTACTCCTCAGCTCACAGTCTTCCCCTGGCTCCTGTTTCCCTGAGAGACAAGGCCAAAGACCATACAATGGCCAGGTTAACTGGTCTTGTTCCCTATACCTCTCTCACTTCCTCTCTGGCCTTCTTGCCATTCCTCAAACAAACAGGTTCCCACCTAAGGGCCTTTGCATTTGCTGTACCCTCTCTTTGGAATTCTCCTCTGGATATCCCCATGGCTTACTCACTCACCTCCTTTAAGGCTCTGCCCAAATATCTCCTCCTCTGTACTTCCCTGGTTGACCACCCAGGTGCAGCACATCCTGGCTCCTTTCCTGTCTCTTTTTCCAGAACACCTATCAATGCGTGACATTCCATATATTTAATAACTTTTCGTACATTTCACTGATTATCTGCTTGCTTTCCTGCTACTGAAATGTAAGCTGAGGAGGGCCAGGGTGTTTGTCTGTCTCGCTCACTGATGTGTGCCTACTCCCTAACACAGGGCCTGGCACATGGTAGATGTTCAGGTAACAGTTGTTGGATGAGCAAATGCTGAACAAACACCTCAGGCAGATGGTGGCTTTCTTCTGTTTCATTCCCATCCTGACCCAGTACCCTAGTCTCCTGGGTGACCTGGACTTCTACCCAGAATTCATCAGCAACATATCCTCCCTTTCAGTAGGGCCCCCTTCTTTCTCTTTTCCTTTCCTTTTCTCTTTCTTTCTTTCTTTCTTTCTTACTTTTCTGAGATAGTGTCATTATGTTGTTGCTGGCCTCAAAGTGGTGATCCTCCTGCCTCAGTCTCTTAAGTGCTTGGGTATAGGAATGCACCACCATGCCTGGCTCAAGAGGGGTCCATTTTGATCACTCAAACCTTCAGTCACACCTATCTATCATCACAGGGCGTCCCGTAACCCTTTTATTCCAACCACAGCACTTATATTGGCGCAAGTTTTCATCACGGTCACTTTTGAATGACTCTCAGGGATACCTCTTGGTCCTTCGGACAGAGATGCCTAGATATGCTTCTTGGCCCTTTCAGGCAGGGCTACTGGTCAGCCTCCCTTCCCCCTGAAAGCTGAGCCCCAGCTGAGCCCCTGCACCCCCCTGAGTATGGCCTTTTTTTGTTTGTTTGTTTTTGGACAGGTAAGCAGCATGAAGGAGCTATACCTCCTGATGGAGGAAGAGGAAATAAATGCCCAGCATTCAGATAACAAGGTCTGCACGGGAGACAACTGGACCCAGAACACGGTACGTGCTCGGCCCCTACCCAGTCCTGCCTGACTGTTCAGTGATCACCTCCCAGCACCTTCTCTGACACCAGCCCTGCACTGGGCATTGGAGCTGCAGCAGGCTATGGGATACACAAGTCATCTCAAGGCAGTGACAGAAGGCCAGGTGAGGGATCGTGGGGTCACAGGCAAGAGAGAAACTAATTATATTTAGAGTATGGGGACAGAATCAGAGAAGGCGTCATAGGTGGTAAGATTTGAAGTATGAATAGAAGAAAAGACTCTTCTGGACCAAGAGGACCATGTGCACCAAGGTGTGGTAAAGCATCCTGGGACTACCTGGGGCTTGAGATGGACCCAGTAGGGGTAAAGATATCAAACCAGGGTCATATGAAAGGGGGCCTTGCTAGTCTTGGATTAAGAACACAAATCAAGCCACAGGTGTGAGGGAGCAGAAGGTCAGACTTCCAGGGTTCCAGTGAGCTGGGGTTTAGGTAGGAAACGTCTTGTGAGCCCAGGAGAGAAGAGCGGGCTCTAACCAGGCCCTGTTAGGAAGGCCAGGGTGGATCAAAACGGCAGAGCCTGAGCAAAGAGAGAGACCCAAGGCCTTGGGGCTGTAGAGCCTCAAAGAAGCCAGATCATCCAGCTTGATGCAGGCAGAAGAGCTGCCACGTCACGGCAGGACTTTGTTTACATGAGCCGGGCTCATGTGGGCCTGGACAGTGGCCAGGGCTGGGCTTTGTCCCCATTGTCTGGGACAGACAATCTTGACAGGACTCCTTGAGGCCTGGTAGGGCCCCAGATGGGCTCCTGGGCTGTTTTCCCCTTGCCCCAAACTCTTGACCCAGGTCTTTCCCTGTCCACAGCCCAACGAATACATGAAGACCCTGGCTGACATGAAGGTGACACTCCAGGAGCTGTGCTGGCTGCTCCGGGATGAGCGCCGGGGGCTGACTGAGCTTCAGCAACAGTTTGCAAAGGCCAAGGCCACCTGGGAGACGGAGCGGGCAGAGCTCAAGAGCCATGCCACCCAGGTGAGCCCCCTGCCTATCAGAGACACTTTCTTCCTTGCTATCAGCCATGTCCTCAGCCATCTGATTTGGGAGCAGCATGCCAAGCCAAGCTCCCAGAGGCACAGCAAGCCCATTTCACGTTGTAGCCCAGAGAGGGCAAGAGACTTGCATAGAGTCACACAGCAAGGGTTCCAAAGACAGTGGGGACCAAAAAGCCACTGGGCCAGGGAAGGAATGTGGAGGATTGACAGGCACCTCTCCCACACTGTGGGCTCCCAGGTGAGACCAGAGTGCCTCCAGGCCTGTCTGCCCCTAGTGAGGTACACCTGCCTGGACCCCCATTGCCCACTGTCCTCATTTGCTCCCTCATTGCCTCAGAAGAACTCCCTATCCCCTCCTGCCTGGCTCTGGTTTACTCCCTCGACTGAAACTGGGACCCTCCCCTCCACCAAGCCAGCCTGGCCAAAGAAGCTTTAACCAGAATCCCTGGGGACAAGTTGTTGCTCCACTCTGGCCTGAAAAGTGAGAAAGGTGGACTTCCCACTCAGAGACTGCTTGGGCTCCACGGCTTCTGTAGGCTGCCTTCCTGGGTATCCCTAGCCCTGGGAAGTGGGCAGTCAGGAGAGGTGTTCCACACAGTTAATAAGGCGGCACAGAGGAGTTAAGTTTCTCTCCAATGTCACTGACTAATAAGTGGCAGGCCTGACCTTGTTCCCTGCCTGGCTCCCCATGACCACAATTCCTCATCCCAGGGCTCGCTGCATCCTTGGCCTTCCCACAAATCTCACAGCCCCTGCCCCTCCATACACTGCAGTGCCCACTGTTCCTGCTGCCCCAGGCCCAGCCATGCCAGGGGCTCCCACCTCCTAGCGGGCTCTATAGGGCACAGCATCCAACATCCACAGGGGCCACTAAGCCTCCAGGGTACGTATTTGCTTCTTGTCACCCCAAGGAGAGGTCTGGGCCAAGAAAGCCATTGTGCTAGGTGATTCCTGTGCCTATGGATGACGTGACTGCATGTGCACACATGCATATGTCTCCATGCGGTGCCCTTGGGGTAAGGTGGGTCCTGCTTTCCAGGAGGGGAGATAAAATAGGTGCCCTGTTAACCAAAACCTGTATTGCTGGTGAAAGTTGCTAAACACCATGAGAAGCAAGAGGTCGGAGCTCTGTAGTGTTGAAGCTAGGAGGACTGGTATGACTACCTTGCACTTGGGCCCCTTCTCTGGTCCCCTCAGAGGGGCCATTCTGTTGCAGAGTTTTGGAGCAGCTGCCGAGAAAGCCGGAGCTGCCCCATCATGAGTGTGGCTGGTAGAGCTCTGCATCCCCTGCTCTCAGGAGGCCCAGGACGGAGAGGGTCTTCCAAGGAGCCCCCTGCCCACCCCCTGTTTGTGCTCAGCTCATGCTGTGCAAGGTGGAGGGGAGTGGGTGCTCACACCACTGCTTTCCACAGCTGGAGCTGAAGGCCGGGAAGGGGGCTGGGGACCGGGCTGGGCCTGACTGGAAGGCAGCACTGCAGAGGGAGCGCCAGGAGCAGCAGCATCTCCTAGCTGAATCCTACAGCGCTGTCATGGAGCTGACACGGCAGCTGCAGGTCAGTGAGCGCAACTGGAGCCAGGAGAAGCTGCAGCTGGTGGAACGGCTGCAGGGTGAGAAGCAGCAAGTGGAGCAGCAGGTGAAGGAGCTGCAGAACCACATCAGTCAGGTGAGAGCAGACTGCTCACCCTGGTAGAAACCACACAGGAGAGTTGTTATGGAAAAAGTCCAAGAGTAGTGTCTCCTTCAGGCATAGCCGGATCCAGGTGCAGAATTTTTTGCAGATTTTTGGTCTAGAGGGCTGTGGTAGAGCCCAGGACTGTGGTAGAGCCCAGGAATCTGCATTTTGAATATGCCCTCAGGATTCTTTTTTTCCTCCAATTTTGGTGTGTGTGTGGGGTGTTGAACCCAGGGCCCAGCACATGTTAGGTAAGTGCTCCACCATTGTGTCACACTCCAAACCCCTTTTTTATTTTTTATTTTTGAAACAGGGTCTCACTAAGATATGTAGGCTTTTTCTGATTTCTAATTCGCAATGGTCCTGCCTCAGCCTCCTAAGACAGAGAGAGAGAGAGAGAGAGAGAGAGAGAGAGAGTGTGTGTGTGTGTGTGTGTGTGTGTGTGTGTGTGTGTGTATTACATAATCCCGAGGTCATGGATATTCTTTACAGCTTTTACTAATGCATCATATTTGGTTTGGGCTTTTTGTTTTGTTTTGTTTTGTTTTGTTGAGACAAGGTCTTGCTTTTTAGTCCAGGCTGGCCTGGAACTGGCATTCCTCCTGCCTCAGCTTCTCATGTGTTAAGATTACAGGCATACACCACAGTTCCTGGCCTTTCTAGCTGTTTTAATTTCCGCTTCTCTGGTTCCTAGTGAAGGAGAGCATCTCTTCATGAGTTTATTGATCATTTGTATTTATTTTTCTAATGATATCTCCAGTACTTCAACAGCCCTGCAAGGTCACCATTACTAATCCCTTTTTCAGATGAGACTGAGGCAAAGTGACCTGCCCAAGGTCCTAAAGTGAGCCAGAGACAGGACCCACATCTGACAGGACTCTCACATCTGGCAGGTTCCTCGTCATGGGCCCTGCCAGTGGCCTGAGAGCCTTTGCTTGGTGGGTGCAGGTTGGTGCGTAGACAGCGTCCCAGCTCATCCCATGTACCATGGGCAGGAAGATCAGATGCACCTGTTTGCAACAGTAAACCAATTCCTGTTTAGAGAAGAATACCTCCTTTTTATGATAACAACAACAAAATAGATTTGAAATAATTTTGGAAGTCTGAGAGCAGCTGTATACCACACCCGGGAGAGGTGCATTAGCCGCAGGTCGATCCTGCCAGCTCTTCTAACACAGATTGTCTGGCCCACTTTGGTTTGCGCAGCAGGGATCTTGTGTGGGATGTGCTGGGCCTCTGGCTCTGCTTTCCTGCAGCTCTCTGGTGTTGCTCTGCCTCCCCCAGTTCAAACCAGGCCCCCCAAAGCAGCACCCTTCTTTTTTCTTTTTTTTTGAGGGAGGGTCTCACTGTGTAGCTCAGACTGACCTGGAACTTGGAATCCTCCGGCATTGGCCTCCTGAGTGCTGGGCTTACCAACGTGTACCACCATGCCCAGCTCAGCTCCCCTCTTTAAGCTGGACTCTTGGTGAGACCAGCCTGATAAAGCAACAGACAGACAAGCAGGTAGGAAAGAGCTTCTGACCAGGAGTCCTCAGCCTCGCCTGGCTCTGCTACATATAGCAACCAGTCAAGTTACCTCTGATCTCTGGGCCTGTGCATACAAGTTTGACTGTACCTGACCTTCTCATCTCGCAGGGCAGCCATATGAATAAAGGAGCTAACTCCAAGAATACTCGGGGCAAGGCACAGTGCTCCTAGACCCACCCTGGCTGGGGCTTGGTTTGATTCTGCCTCCTTCCCCTATCATTGCTATTCATTCACATTCATGTTAAATATGGTTTCCATCATTATTATTTGTGCTCTGTTGGGCGCATAAGAAGCAACCTGAGACACAGATTCAGGTGCAGGCAGGGTGACCAATCCTTCCTGGTTTGCCTAGGACCGAGGGGTTCTAGAGATTTCCTCTTTTAAGACTAAAATTGTCCTCAGCAAGCCTCCTCGGTTTTTCAGAACTGAGAATTTGGGGGGACATGAGACTTTCAATGCTGATACTGGACAGTCCTGGACAAAGTGGGGTGAGTTGGTTACCCTGTGTGCGAGTGATTTGTTAAGAGATGGTAGAGCTGGGCCTAGTGGCTCATGCCTGTAATGTGAGTAGCTCGGGATGTGGAGGCAGGAGGATCGCAGGTTTGAGGCCAGAGGCAGCCTGCACAATTTAGCAATACCTTGTCTCAAGATTAAAAATAAATAAATAAAAAATGGCCTGGGAGTGCAGTTCAGTGTTACAGGGCTTGCAAAGTATGTGTGAGATCCTGGGTTCAACCCTCAAGTACCACAAAAAAAAAAAAAAAAAAATTAAAAAAAAAAAAAGAAAAGAAAGAGAGAGATGGGGTAGAATTCAGGACAAGAAAGGAGAGGAAGGAAAGCAAGTATAGGCACTGAGGTGAAATCTGCCCTCTGCCTGATCCCATGACAAGATTATCTTGAGAATGAAACCAGTTACCTGCCATAGTGTCTACTATAAAGCAAGGGGTCAGCCTTTTGGGCCAGTCTTTTTGATCCTCTGGCTGATTTTGGAACCCCATCACTGCCTGCCTTCAGCAGTGACAGCATTCCAATTGTCCAAGGTGATTGTGGAGAGGAGGCACAGATTGGGTAGGCCAGCACATCTGGGGACCTGAACGCTCATTCACTGCCTGACACTGTGCCAGGGCCTTCTTTCTCTCAGTCTCAATCTTGTCACCTGCAGAATGGAAATAACCCTAGTCACACCCACTCTAATGGTTGCCTTGAGGATTAAATGAACCAATATGTATGTAGCCAGTGGGTTCCATCATACGACCTAGACTTGATGGAGCTCCAAGAGGGATGGGAATCAGCAGGCTCCTTGTGGGTGGTATCCATTAGTAGTGGCCATATTGATGGTAGCAGGGTCCCTGGGTCTTACCTCTGCTACCTGGCTGTGAAAAGCTGCTCCTGTTCCATTAGCTGTAGTGTGGATTATTAGACCTGTTGACCTCCATCAGGATGCTTACAAGTAGTTTCTTGTATTACCATTTTCAAAATCCACCTTGGAGTGGCTCAGAGCTCCTGTTCACTGAGAAGCTGGCTCCTGGTCCAGGATATGGGTCCAGGGCTACAGAGCAGAGCTCAGGATATGCCCCTGCTCCCAGTGGCCCCTGCCTACCAGCCACACCCACCACTCATGCTCCCTCTTTGCCTTGATCAGTTGCAGAAGGCTGCTGAGCCGTGGGTCCTAAAGCACTCAGAGCTGGAGAAGCAAGACAACAGCTGGAAAGAGGTGAGGCCATCGTTGCCACCCATGTGCTCTTGGCTCCTGGCTTTACCGGAAAGTTCCCTGCTTGTGGGGGACATGACAGGAAGATGCTAACCTTGTCCCATAGGCCACACCCTCACACCTCAGGCTCCTCAGCCCTGGGGTCGCTACTCTGTGGTTCCTGCCCCTGGTTGGGACTTGGGAAGGTCCTCTGCAGGGGCCATCCTCACATGCCTGGGAGAAATCCCAGTCTTCTCTGGGCTTCATTTGTGCCTCTGTAGACAGCAGGGCTACCAAGTAGCTGTGTGATCTTGGGCAAGTCACTCTCCATCTCTGGGCCCCAGTCACCTCACTGGCAAATGATAATCAAATTTTCTGGCCCAGGCCTAGGTGTGAGTTCAATAAGGTGACGTTAGTAAAGTTTGCACATATGGCTCAGGGACATTGTCCATAGAGCCATGTGCTAGATATCCAAATACCACACAAAGGCTCTTCATGTTGCCCCATTTCATCCTACAGCAGCCTGAGGAAGTGCTGTGTCACTTAGGAAATGAGGTTGTAAACAGCAAATGTGAGTTCTGGGGAGCAGATGCCAGGAGGATTTTATTGGGGTCTCATAGAGCCAGTGCTGTGATTCTGATAACCATGTGGTTGGGACAAGGTACAAGATCACTGCTGTCACCACCAGCTGGTCAGCTGGCCATGGGCTGCTCTGCTGCCACCATGAGATCTGGACTAAAGTTTAAGTGGTCACTCTTGGCCCTGCCTGTTGGCCCAGCCTGGGTCATATCTTAGGGTGGGGGAGTTAGATGCAGGCCATCCAGAAACTGACCAGTGTGCCTTCTAGATCGTTGCTGACCATCCTGCCCTCCAGATGAGGGGACTCAGGTATGGAGGGCTGGGTTCAGCTCCCATGCTGACCTGCCATCACCTTTCTTCTCTGCTCTGGGGACCGGAACTGATCCCTCCTGTTCTTCTTCGACAGACACGCAATGAGAAGACCCTCGACAAGGAGGCTGTGTCTGAAGCTGAGCTTGGGGGAACCGGCCTAAAGAGGTGCTGGGGCCTCCCATCCCCTGCTCCCCTGCTCCTTATTAGAGTTGAGAGAGCACCCATATATAGTTTCTATGGAACCTATGGCACTCGCAAGCTGGAAAGCTTGGGGCAATGGAGATTCCAGCTTGCAGTTTAATGTTCGCTTGTTTGATTCTGGGTGTGGAAAACTGGGGCCCCAGCATATCCTCCCTGGCAGAGACACTGTTTAGCTCCTCTTGGGATTGATTCTCTTTTCCTGTCTCTGGCCGTGGGAGATATCCATTCCTGGGACTATTGAGTAGCATCCTTTGGAGCCACACCTGTGTTGTGGCCAAGGGGACCCTGAAAACTCTAAGGACCCTGTCTCCACATTAGGAAACCCATGAAAACAGTGAGGGAAACCGAAACCCCCAGGAGCAGTGCAGAGTACTCCAGAAGCAAAGGAGCCGGAGATGGGATGATGGGGCCCTAGAGCCAGAGGACCAGGTTTCACTTCCAGCTGTGCCTTGTCCGGAGCAGTACCTCCTGCCTCTTTCTCATGGGAGAATAGGCACTGCACCCTCGAGCTGGCACACTGGCCAGTCATGTACAGTGGACTTCCACCTACCTGGAACTTCACTCTTTTAGACAGTGCTCACTAGTCTGGGCTGGATTTAATGGCATCCAAGTTTGGGTTCCCCCAGAAGCCAGCCCTGAGACAGGAATCCAGGAAATGACTGAAAGTGAAACAGAGAAGGGAAAGTACCTGGCCAGAGAAGTTTCAGCCAAGTGGTTCTGGGTAGCTGGAGCCCAGGCTTGCTGAGGAACTCTGGAGCCAGGGGATAACATGCCACTCAGAGCCACCCCACCCCAGGGATGGGGAGACCAGAATGCTTACTCACCAAGCCCACCCATTGTGTGTTGATGGCTATGCTTGGGTCATCAACCCTGTGCTATTTCTAGCGTCCTCTGTCTAGAAGCCAAGTATGATCCCCAGCCCTCATCTAGAGAATGGCAGGTTTTTGGAATGCACCATTTTGGTGTATAGGTGGAGTACAGAGAGAGGGTCATCTCCCGAGGTGAGCATGGCAGGCCTGGGCCCCACACACATGCCCTGTGGAAGGAGATCGCATTGGGGGCTCAGTGTGTGTCATCTTATACCAATCCCACTTCTGCCCTTCCCAGGACCAAGTCTGTTTCCTCGATGTCGGAGTTTGAAAGTTTGCTCGACTGTTCCCCCTACCTTGGCTCTGGAGATGTGCGGGGCAAGAAGCTGCCCAACAGCCCTGCCTTTACCTTGGTGAGTACCCAGCCAGTGGATCCAGAGAAAGATGCCAAGGAAAAGCCTGGACTCTCGTCACGGGACTGCAGCCACCCAGGCTCCCTGGCCTGCCAGGACCCTGCGGGGAGGCAGATGCAGCGCAGCTACACAGCTCCTGACAAAACGGGCATCCGAGTCTACTACAGCCCCCCTGTGGCCCGGCGCCTGGGCGTCCCTGTGGTCCATGACAAGGAAGGCAAGATCCTCATTGAGCCTGGCTTCCTGTTCACCACGGCCAAGCCCAAAGAGTCGGCGGAGGCTGACGGGCTGGCTGAGAGCTCCTACGCCCGGTGGCTCTGCAACTTCTCCCGGCAGCGCTTGGACGGGGGTTCTGGGGGCAGCACGTCGGCACCCGGGCCCGCCTTCCCCGCGGCCCTGCATGACTTTGAGATGTCGGGCAACATGAGTGATGACATGAAGGAGATCACCAACTGTGTGCGGCAGGCCATGCGCTCGGGCTCGCTGGAGAGGAAGGTGAAGAGCACATCCAGCCAGACAGTGGGCCTGGCCAGCGTGGGCACGCAGACCATCCGCACAGTCAGTGTGGGCCTGCAGACCGACCCGCCCCGCAGCAGCCTCCACAGCAAGGCCTGGACACCCCGCAGCTCCTCACTCGTGTCTGTGCGCAGCAAACAGATCTCCTCCTCCCTGGACAAGGTCCACTCGCGCATTGAGCGGCCGTGCTGCTCGCCCAAGTACGGCTCGCCCAAGCTTCAGAGGCGGTCTGTGGCCAAGCTGGACAGTCCCAAGGACCGCAGCCTGTGGAACCTGCACCAGGGCAAGCAGAACGGCTCGGCCTGGGCGCGCTCCACCACTACGCGGGACAGCCCTGTGCTGAGGAACATCAACGATGGGCTGTCCAGCCTCTTCAGTGTGGTGGAGCACTCAGGGAGCACAGAGTCTGTCTGGAAACTGGGCATGTCTGAGGCCCGGGCCAAGCCAGAGCCCCCCAAGTACGGCATTGTGCAGGAGTTCTTCCGTAACGTGTGTGGCCGGGCACCAAGCCCCACCTCGGCGGCAGGAGAGGAGGGCTCTAAGAAGCTAGAGCCCCTCTCCCCCGCCAGCTACCATCATCCCGAGGGTATGGCCAGGATCCTGAGCAAGAAGGCAGCCAAGTCAGGCTGCAGCGATGAGGCCAGACCCACCATGCTGCCCCAGGTGGGGAAGGATGGTGTTCCCCGCGATGGAGACGGAGCCTCAGTCCTTCCCAATGAGGTGGGTGGACTTGCCCCTTTCCCTGCGAGGGGGGATTGGCTTATAAGTTCCAAGCTCTTCTGCTTTTTAAGCTCAAGGAGTATAGTCACATGTCTCAAGAAGTTCTTTCATAGGCCTGAGATGGAGATGGAAGGTCCCAGACCTGGTAAAACACAGACTTGGTGGTCACATGGCCTGAATGCCAAGAGACATGGCCTGAATACCAGCATGCAGTAGAGATCTCTAGCACACCCTCCAGGGAAGGGTGTGCCCACCGCTCTCTGGCCCCCGGTGGTGTGCTGAGTGCCTTGTTGGGCTTGTGAGAACCAGTCATAAACATTCTATGTCCAATAGTATCATCTTGGTACCTTGTGATTGGCTGCAACGGGAGGGTGGGCACCAGAAAAATTGGCCAAGGCTGTAAACCAGTGCTCCTGCCTTATCCCTATGAGACTGGCTATTTACTGGCTTCCCCCACCCCACCAAGCCCTCATACCTAAGCGCTCATGTTGTCTCTGGGTATATTTGCTGCACACACTACTCCTAATATCAATTCTGGTGAGTTAGGGATTACTTGAATGTTAGTAAAGGAATACATCTAAGTTAGCATTGCAGAAAGGGAAGGAAATGTCTCTGAAGGATAATAGAGTGTCTTATGGAATCCAAGACTAGGGGCTTCTCTCTCTTAAGCTTCATTTTCTCCTATGTCTTCTTCCTCCTCCTTTTTCTTCCTTTATGTTGGATTTCTATAAGGACTAGATGGGCTATCTCAGCTTTCATTGTTTGTTTATTTGTTTGTTTGTTATTTTGGCTATACTTGGGGATTGAACCCAGGGCACTCTACCAGTGAGCTACACTCCCAGCCCATTTTCTCATTTTTATTTTGGGACAGGGTCTCATTAAGTTATGTAGGCTGCCTATGCCCTTGAACTCATAATCTTTTTGCCTCAGCCTCCTGAGTCACTAACGAGATTATGGGCATGTGCCACAGTGCCCAGCTTGTTTGTTTGTTTGTTGTTGTTGTTGTTGTTATTGTTGTTTTAATTGAAATGGTGGTGGCCATGGAACTCCAAGGTCTCTAGGCAAGCCTTCTACCACTGAGCTACACCCAAGCTGTTAGCTCTGCTTTTACAACATCTTCTAGTTCAAGCACCTAGGAGACACTGGTACAAATGCCTTTGTCCCAATACTATGTTTTTGGCAGAAAGAAATTCAGATTGGTCTAACTTGGGTAAGGTGTCCCCATTGGTCTAATTAGCTCTGGCCAGGGGTAGTCTCATGGTCTGCCATGGACTCAGTGAGGGCTGTAGGTGGGGCACAGAACTATGAGGAAGGCTGCCTGTGGGATGCTGTGATTGACCCAAAAGTCTACTTTTCTATTGTATGTTTAGGTAGATTCTGTTTTTTCCATACTATAAATAATACTGGGCTGGAGTTTAGCTCAGTTGGTAGAGTGCTGCTCCACACTCTCTGAGGACACAGGTTCAATCCCCAGCACCGCAAAAATGGGAGAAGGATGTGGCAATCCACTCCTGAAGCAATCCCCAAACAATCAGCCATTAAAAACCCTGTGTGGGTTGCTATGAGTTGGATTCGACTTGATGGCTCATAACAACAACAATAACAACATAAATAATAGTATGGTGAACATTGTGTGCAAAAGCATTTTTATACATTTCAGATTATTTTATTA
>VMDO01002562.1:55408-164642 GCA_007922755.1 Pedetes capensis | reverse complement strand
TATAAATTCTAGTAATTAGACCTTTGTCAGATGTATAAAATGCGAAGATTTTTTCCCATTCTGTGGAGGTTTCCTTGACTCTGTTAATTGTTTCTTTTGCTGTGCAGAAGCTTCTTAATTTGATGTGGTCCCATTTATCTATTCTTGTTGCAATTTCTTGAGCAATTGGGGTCCTATTAAGGAAATCTTTTCCAATGCCAATTCATAGGGTTTTCAATGGCAATTTGTTTTGAGAGTGGGCTTCCAGGTCCTTCTCCCTAGTCTGTCTTAGTCTGGAAGCTTAGCTAAAACTTGTCCACCATGGATGACCCTGCTGGTATCTGGAATAATGGTAGCACAGCTTCCAGAATCATGGCAACATGCAAGCCTCCACAGTATAGCAAACTGATAGATGTGTAGTATATCATAAACAGTGCTGTAATACTGCAATAAATATGAAAGTGCAGATGTCTGTTCTGCATATTGATATCATTTCCTGTGGACATTCCAAGTGGTTGAATTTTTGCTGCCTCATATAATAGCTTTATTTTTCATTTTTGAACAAACTCTATACTGTTTTTCATAATGGTTATACAAATTTACATTTCCTATCAATGATATGCAAGAATTACATTTTTTCCATATCTTCTTCAGTACTTGTTATCTTTTGCCTTTTTAATATTAGTCATTCTTACTGAACTGAGGTGATATCTCATTGTGATTTTGATTTGTATTTCCCTGATGATTAATGATGTTGACCTTTTTCTCATACACTCATTGGCCAGTTGAATAATCTTCTTTTGGGAAGTGCCTGTCTATTTCTATTGCCCATTTTAAAACCAGGTTATTTGAAGTTTTATTTTGTGTTTGTTTGTTTTAGCTATTGAGCTTTTTAAGTTTCTTGTCTGGATAGTAACCCTTTGTTATATGTATGTTTTGCAAATATCATAGGTGGTTTTCACTCTGTTGATATTTCCTTTGATGTGCAGAGCTTTTTACTTATTGGAATTCTATTTGTCTATTTTTGCTTTTATTTCCTGTGCTTTTGGAGTGTTGTCCAAAAAATCTTTGTCTATCCTAATATCTTGAAGTATTTGTTTTCTTCTAGTAGTTTTGTAGCTTTATGTCTTATATTTAAGTATGTGATCCATTTTTACTTAATTTTTGTGACTTGTTAGAGATGGGGGTCTAGTTTCATTCTTCTTCATGTAGACATCCAATTTTCCCAACACCATTAATTGAAGAGATTGTCCTTTCTCCAATGCATATTTTTAGCACCTGTGTCAAAAATCAGTTATAAGTATGTGGTTTTACTTTTAGAGTCTCTATTCTGATTTATTGGGTGGGGGTTTAGCTCAGTTGGTAGAGCACAGCTGTACACTCTCTAAAGACCTGGGTTTGATCCCCAGCACCACAAAAACAGAAGGATGTGGCAATCCACTCCTGAAGCAATCCCAAAACAATCAGCCATTGAAAACTCTATGAGGGTTGCTATGAGTTAGACCTAACAACAACAAAAAGAAATCCATTGGTCTATCTATGTGGCTGTTTTTATGTCCATAGTGTGCTTTTTGTAGCTATAGCTTTGTAGGATATAAGGACTCTTCGTAGGATATAAGGTAGTTTCCTGCCTCCTACTTTGTTCTTGCTCAAGGTGGTTTTGGGTATTTAGGAATTTTTATGGTTCCATACAAATTTTTGAAGTGTTTTTCTAGTTATGTGAAAAATGTCATTGTTATTTTGATAGAGATTGCATTGGCTCTCTAGATCACTTTGGTAAAATGAACATTTTTAACAATACTGATTATTCTAATCCATGATACAGAATGATTTTCCATCTTTTTTTGGTGTCTTTAATTTCTTTAATCAATGCTTTATAGCTTTCATTGCAGAGATTTCTCCACTTCATAGGTTAAATTTATTCCTAGAGGGTTTTTGTAGCTACTATAATGGGATTATTTTCATAATTTCAATTTCAGATATTTTGCGATCAACATATAGCAATGCTACTGATTTTTGTATATTTATTTTTTATCCCACATCTTTGTTGGATTCATTTATTAGTTGTTTTGTTGTTGTTTGTTGTTAGGTGCCCTTGAGTCGGTATCCGACTCATAGCGACCCTCATAGGGTTTTCAATGGCTGACTGTTTCAGGCCTGCCTTGGGAGTGGATTGCCAGGTCCTTCTCCCATTAGTTGTTTTAGTAGGTTTTTTTTTTTTTTTTTTTTTGGTGGCATTCTTGGAGTTTCCTACGTGTAAGATCATGTCATCTGCAAAAAATGACAATTTGACTTCTTCTTTTCCAGTTTGGAGACCTTCGATTTCTTTCTCTTGATTGATTGTTCTGGCTAGGTCTCTAGTACTATGTTGAATGAACATAGTGAAAAGTGAGCATCTTATGCTTGTTCCAGATCTTACTGAAAAAGCTTTCATCTTTTCCCCATGGAGTGTGCTGTTAACTGTAGGCTTACTATAATGCCATTTATTATGTTGAGACAAATTCCCTACTTTCAACATTGGGTTGATCATTTAGACAGAATAATCACTAAAGAAACATTGAGCTTGATCTGTAGCTTAGGCCAAATGGGCCTGACATATAATGAATATTCTACCAGTAGCAGTAGCAGAATGCGTTCTTCTCAAGCACATGTAGAACATTGTCCAGAATAGATCATAAGTTAGAATACAAAACAATTCTTAACAAATTTAAATGGGTTAAAATAATATCAAACATATATATATATATATATATATATATATATATATATATATATATATAGAGAGAGAGAGAGAGAGAGAGAGAGAGAGAGAGAGATGGATAGATAGATAAATGTATAATTATACTTATCTAAGAATGGGAAATACAAATTGATCCAATATGAGGGGGAGGAGAGTATTGAGATCCAGCAACTGGTAGGGAAGGGGACAGAGAGAGAGGGAACAGCATACGGGGTAAAAAGGAAGAGAAAAAAATGCAAAATACAAGCTACAACATTATAAGAATACAAAAAGGTAAAAAATATCAGGGCATAACCCATGGTTGCATAAACTATCATTACATGTTAACTAAAATTCTTACTTTTTTTCTTTATCTGTTTGTTCTATAGAGTGTTTAAGGAGATGGAAGTGTAAATACTACTGATCTGATAGTTGTACAACAGATATATCAACTGGCTTATTACTTTGTACCCCACTAACATGTATAAATAACCCCCCCAAAAAAATAAGTCCCTTTTCTGACCACAGTAGTATGACCTTAACAATCAGCACCAGAAGAAAACTAGAAAATTTACTCATATATAGAAAGTAAACAATACACTGATGAACAACCAATGGATCACAGAAGAAGTAAAAATGAAATTTAAAAATAACTCCAGACAAATAAAAGTGGAAATCCAAAATTCCAAAACTGAAGGGACACAGCAAAAAGAGTTCTAAGGTAGAAGTGTATAGCAATAAATTCTTACATTAAAAATGAAGCTCTCAAATAAAAAACCCAATACAACAGCTTGAGGAACTAGAAAAAGAACAAGTCCAAATTTAGTAGAAGTAAGGAAATAACAAAGCACAGAAACAAAAGAAATAGAGAGAAGGAAATGAAATAGAAAAGGTCAATGAAACTAAAAGTTAGTTATTTAGAAAGGTAAACAAAATTGATACACCTTAAGTGAGAGAAGTCCACAGCAGTGCCACCCAGGTGTCCAATCTTGTCAGATCTCAAAAGCTAAGCAGGGTCGGCCTGGTTAGTACTCAGATGGGAGACCTCCTGGAAACACCACGTGCTATAGGCTTGGGAGAAGGACCCAGCAGCTCACTCCCAAAAAACAATCAGCCGTTGAAAACCTTATGAATAGCAGAGAAGTACTGATGGTGGTGGGCATGACATCGGCAACAAAAACAAAAATAGTGAGACTACATCAAGCTAAAATGTTTCTACATAACAAAAGATATATCAACAGAATTATTAAAAAGTATTTGCAAGCCATTGATCTGATAAGGGATTAAAGTATGTGTGTGTAACCCCAAATAATCCAATTTAAAAGTGAGCAAAAAAAAGTTCAAAGAAGACATACAAATGGCTTACAAGTATGTGAAAAAGTGTTCCACATTACTAATCATCAGGAAAATACAAACCTAAATTCCAATGAAATATCAACTCATCCTTGTTAGTATTTCACTGACAAAAAATTCTTAAAAAAACAAATGTTAGTATTGATGCAGACAAACAACCTTTCACACTGCTAAGGAGGATATAAATTGATAAACCCATTATGACAAACAATACATATATTTCTAAAATATTTTAAATATAATTGCCATATGATCTAGTAATCCTACTAGATTTCAGTATGCCTCCAATGAAAATTAAATCACAATCTTGAAGAGATATCTATATATTCCATGTTCATGGCAGTGTTATTCACAATGGCCAAGATACATAAATCAGTTTCCATCAATGGATAAACATATCAAGAAAGTGTGTGTATGTATGTACATATGTATGGTATATATACACAAATATATATAGTACTATCCCTCACTTGTCTGTCAATGTACCATAATGTGGGAGCTTGCATGTTGCTGTGATGGTGAAAGCTATGCCACTGGTATTTCAAATACCAGCAGGGCCACCCATGGTGGGCAGGTTTCAGCTCAGCTTCCAGACTAAGAAATGCTAGCGAGAAAGACCTGGAAGCCCACTCCCAAAACAATAAGCCATCAAAAACCCTATGAATAACAGAGAAATACTGTCAGATATAGTGCCAGAAAATGAGCCCCTCAGGTTGGAAGGCGCTCAAAAGATGACTGAGGATGAATTGCCTCCCACAGTAGAGTCAACCTTAATGACAGGAATGGAGTAAAGCCCTTAGGACCTCCATTTGCTAATGTGGCATGACTTAAAATGAGAAGGAACAACTGTAAATATCCATTAATAATTGGAATGTGGAATGTATGTAATATGGATCTAGGAAAATTAGAAGTTTTTGAAAGGAAAATTGAGTGCATAAACATTGACATTCTAGGCATCGGTGAGCTAAAATGGACTGGTATGGGCCATTGAAATCAGAAATCATATGGTCTACTAGGCCAGGATGTCATCTTAAAGAGAAATGAGGTTGCATTCCTCATCAAAAAAGATATCTCAGGATCTGTCCTGAAGTACAATGCTCTCAATGACAGAATAATATCTATATGCTTACAAGGAAGGCTGGTTAATATGACTATATTAAAATTTACACACCCACCACTAAGGCCACAAGTGAAGAAAGGGAAGATTTTTCCCAGCTTATGCAGTCTGAAATTGATTGAACATGCAATCAGGATACACTGATAATTACTGACAACTGGAATGCAAAGGTTGGAAACAAAGAAGAAGTCTCAGTAGTTGGAAAATATGGCCTTGGTAACAGAAACAATGTTAGAGATTACATGATAGAATTTTATCAGACCAATGACCTTTCATTACAAATACGTTTTTTCAGCAACATAAACAGTGACTATACACATGGAATTCACCAGATGGAACATACTGGAACAAAATTGACTACATTTTGTGGAGTGAGATGATGAAAATCCTCAATATCAAGTCAGAACAAAACCAGGTGCTGACTATGGATCAGACCATCCAGCTGATTATAGGAAGTTTCAAACTGAAACTAAAGAAAATTAGAACAAGTGTACAAGAGCTAAAGTATGACATTGAGTATATCCCACCTGAATTCAGAGACCATCTCAAGAATAGATTTGATGCATTAGATGCTAATTATTAAAGACCAGATGAGTTGTGGCATGACATCAAAGACATCATTCATGAGGAAAGCAAAACGTTATTACAAAGGAAGGAAAAAAAGAAAAGAACAAGTCACATGTCAAAAGAAATGTGAATCCCTTAAACATCGAGCAGCTAAAGTACAAGGAAGACATGAGGAATCTGAAAAACTAAACAGAACATTTCAAAGGGCAGCTTGAGAAAACACAATCAAATATTACAATAACATGTGCAAAGAGCTGGAGATAGAAAACAAAAAGAGAACACACTCTCTTTTTCTCAAGCTTAAAGAACTGAAGAACAAATTCAAGCCTCTAGTGGCAATAGTGAAGGATTCTACAGGGAAAATATTAAACAGTGCAGGAAACATCAAAAGAAGTTGGAAGGAATACACAAAGCATTACACCAAAAGGAGTTGGTGGATGACGAACCATTTCAAGAGTTCGCATATGATCAAGAGCCAATGATAATGTAGGAAGAAGTGGAAGCTGCCTTGAAGAAATTGGAAAAACATAAGGCTTCATGAATTGATGGAATACCAATAGAGATGTTTTAACAAGTAGATGCAGCACTGGAGTTGCTCACTTGTTCATGCCAAGAGATCTGGAAAACAGCTAACTGGTCAACTCACTGGAAGAGTTCCATATTTGTGCCTATTTCCAAGAAAGGGGATTCAACTGGATGGGGAAATTATCAGAAAATATTGTTAATATCTCAAATAATTAAAATTTTGGTAAATATTATTCAAAAGCAACTGCAGCATTATATTAACATGGAACTGCTGGAACATCAAGTCGGGTTCAGAAGAGGGCATGGAACCAGGGACATCACTGGTGATGTCAGATGGATATTAGCTGAAAGCAAAGAATACCAGAGAGTTGTCTATCTAGGTTTTATTGACTATACAAAGGCATCTGATTGTGTTGATCACAACAAATTATGGATAATATTAAGAAGAATGAGAATACTAGCACACTTAAATTGTACTTATGAGGAATCTGTACATGGACCAGGAGGTATTTGTTCTAACAGAACAAGGAAACACTGCTTGGTTTAAAGTCCAGAAAGGTGTGTGTCAGGGATCTATTCTTTCACCATACCTCTTCAACTTCTATGCTGAGTCTGAGAATCTGGACTTTATGAAGAAAAACATGGCATCATGATTGGAGGAATTAACTATCAGTATCATGTAGATGATACAACTCTGCTTGCTGCAAGTGAAGAGGATTTGAAACATTTATTGATGAAGATCCAAGAACACAGCCTTCAGTATGGATTGCACCTTAGCATCAACAACAAAAATATCCTTACAACTGGGTCAGTATCCAACTTCATGATAATTGGAGAAAAGATTGAGTTTGTCCAAGATTTTGCTTTACTTGGTTCTACAATCCACACTCATAGAAGCAGCAGTCAAGAAATCAAAAGACACTTTGTACGGGGTAAAGCTGTTGCAGAAAACCTCTTTAAAGTGTTGAAAAGTAAAGATGTCACATTGAAGATGAAGGTGCACCTTACCCATGAGATTGTATTTTCAGTTGCATCATGTGGTTGTGAAAGCTGGACATTGAACAAGGGGGACAGGAGATGAATTGATGTTTTTGAATTATGATGCTGGAGACGATTATTGAATATACCATGAACTGCCAAAAGAACCAACAGATCTGTCTTAGAAGGAGTGCAACCAGAGTGCTCCTTGAAAGCATGGGTGGCTAAACTGTGTCTTATGTATTTTGGACATGTTGTCAGGAGGGACCCATCTCTGGAGAAGGACATCATGTTTGGGAGAGGGGCAGGTTAATGAAATAAAAGGAAGACCTTCAACTAGATGAACTGAGGCAGTGACTGCAATAATGTGAGCTTAAACATAAAAAGATCATATGCCTGGCATAGTGAGGATTATTTTGTTCTGTTGTACATAGGGTTGCTATGAGTCATACCTGACTCAAGGACAACTAACAACAACAACAACATATAATATGATGTTGTTTAACCTTAAAAGAAGAAGGAAATACTGCCATTTGCAAAAATGCAGATGAAACTTCAGGACACTAAGCCAAAGACAAATAATGCATCATTTCTCTCATATGTGGAATGAATAAAAAAAATTAACTAGTGGTGTTAGTAAGATAGCCATTAGCAAGCAATATGGAGGAAAGGGGGATTATAATTGACCTCTGCCATTTGGCCATGATACATGAAGCCACATAGGAGACAAACCTCTAAGAACATTGAATGCACCTTTTGGCCTCACACCCTAATCCAAGCCACTGAGCTGTTTTGCAAAACAAAGACCATACACAGACATCACAATAGGCACCTACAGCTGGCCACCCAGGGCTGAGGTCACACCAGGCATACCCTAGTTTGAGTAAAACTAGAAAGAACATGTGGCTGCTCTCTTCTTCCACTTCCATTTCTCTTCTCTTTTTCTTCTCTTTCTTTCTTTTCCTCACCCTCTGCTCTTTTCTCCAACAACCATGAGCACACCTTCCCTTCCCCTGGACCCCCCAGCTTTTCTGTCTACTAAAGGCACTTCTCCTTCTAAAAGCCTACTTAACTCTCCTGTTCTCTCGCACTTTACCTTCCCCTGGGGATCAGAAACATCCTTATGCTGATTTGCCCAGGGAACCCATGTTTTTCCACATTCCTTCCTTGGTTTACCTAAGTGTCTCCAGGTGCCTCAGTTTTCCCTGTAATTATTCCTTAAAGAGTACAGTCTTTTTAATAAACCTTCTCTATACTCTCTAAAGTCTGCAGCCATTCCTCCTGGCGTCTGATCCCATTCGATCTTGGAAGCTAAGCAGGGTTGGGTCTGGTAAATCCTTGGATGAGAGACTGCCTGGGAATACTGGGTATGGCAGACTAAGGAGAAGGACCTGGCAGCCCACGCCTGAAAGAATCAGCCACTGAAAACCCTATGAATAGAGAAGCACTGACATAGTGCCAGGCATGGCATAGTGCCAGGTAGTGTTTCATTCTGTTGTACATAGGGTCATTATGAGTTAGACCCAAACCCACAGCACCTAACAACAACAACAACAACAACAACAACAATAACAACAACAACAACAACATACTCTGTACTAACTTCTATGTCGAGTATAAATTCTTTTATAGGCAAAATACAAGGACCAAGGGTTTGCTGCCAAATTCCCAGGACCGATGCTCTGGACCTGCCTACCTGAGGTCCCTGTGTCTGCCCAGTAATATCAGTAACAGAGAGTAGAATGAAGGTTATGAGAGGCTGAGTTCTGGGAAAAGGGAGACACTAATCAAAAGGTACCAGCATGAAGCTCTAAGATGATTAAGTATTGGAGGCCTAATGTACAGTAGGATGACTAATCACCATGCAGTCACCACTAGAATTTGCTAGGAGAGTGGATCTCAGGTGTTCTCGTCATACACAAAAATTATGACTATGTAAAGTGGTGGAAGTGTTAATTAGCAGGATTATGGCAATAATCTCACAAAGTAAACATATCAAAACATCACGTTGTTATTGTTGTTGTTAGGTGCCATCAAGTCAAGTCTGACTCACAGCGACCCTCATAGGGTTTTCAATGGCTGACTGTTTCAGGATTGTCTTGGGATTGGGTTGCCACGTCCTTCTCCCATTTTGCGGTGCTGAGAATCGAACTTGGGACCTCAGAAACTGCAGAGCAGCGCTCTACCAAGTGAGCTAGATCCCAGCCCTAAACATCACATAGTATATGGGAAATATATCCAATTTTTATGTGTTGATCACATCTTGGGAAAACTGGAAAAATTATTTTTTTCAGAGAGCAGGTGCAGTTACAACAGGCTCTTACCCCATCACGACAGTGGACACAGTGACATATGGCTGTAATTTCAAAGTAAGCTCAGATAGCTTTCCACATCTTATATTTTTATATTTCATTATGTGAGAGGTTTACCAATGGCTTTCCTAACTTCAAATTCAGGTATTTCTTTATTATCTTTAGTAATTGTTTCATTTCCCCCTTCATTTACTTCTCTTCTTTCTTTCCTTCTTTTTGAAGTAAAAGTGAAATTTTTATCTGACTATGGTGTTCACTCTGTCCCAGAGATTTAAAAAATTGTGTAGTTGCTTTCAAGGTATTTAACTTTTAATTATTGATTTCTTCTTCACCCAATGCTTGCAAGAGACAGTGTTTGGATTAGGAAGTAGATTTTTAAATTTTAAAAATTTATTTCACATTCCATAATATTGTGGACACAGACTGTGTTGTTATTTATGTTTTTGGCATTTTTTTTTGCATTGATTCATGTTTTTGGCATTGATGGGCCTAAATTATAGTCATTGTGTAAGTTTTTATTAATATATAAAACCTTTATTTCCTTTTTGTTCAAGTAGTGAGTTTGACATATTTATACCTCTTGGGCTCGATTATTTATAATAAGTGACACTTTAATGGATCATAGCTCCAAATATAAGATCTAAACTCATAAAGCTTCCAGAGAAAAATATTGGAGAATATCTTTGAGGCCTTAGGGTATAAAGATTTCTTAGAAAGATTGCAAATCCACTAACCATAAAAGAACACATATTGATAAATTTGGTTTCATCACAATTAAAATTTCTTGGTTATCAAAAGATACATTCAAGAAAGTAAAAAGCAAGCCACAGACTGGGAAAAATATTGTTAATATTTATTTTGGGCAAAGAACTATTTTCCAGAATAGGTAAAGAAATATAAACCAACAAGGAAAATACAAATGACCCAATTTTTAAGTAAAGGAAAGAAAACTAAAACACCAAAAAATATCTAAATGGCCAATAAGGCTATGAAAATGTTTTCAAATGTCATTATGCATCAAATTAAAGTACATTGAGCTACTATGCATGTCAACTCAAAAATACAGACAGTACCATTCATTGTAGGGGTGTGGAGAAAATGGAACTCTCATAGTTTACAGAATGAGAGACTAAAATGAAACAAACACTTTCAAAAACTATATGGTATCAAACTGAAAGGTTTCTGTATAGCAAAAGAAAAAATTATTAGAGTGAAGAGATAATCTACAGAGTGGGAGAAAATCTTTGAATATATTCAATTAATATCTAGAATATATGAAGAATGCAAAAAATACCAGAAGAGCAAATAATCCAATCGATAAATGGGCAAATGAATTGAACAGATAGTTCTCAAAGAAGAAATACAAGTAATAAATACATTAAAAGATGTTCAATATCCTCAGCCATGAAAGAGACGCAAATCAAAACTACACTGAGATTCCATCTCTTCCCAATTAGAATGGCTAGTGTCAAGAAATCAATCAACAAATGCTGGTGAGGATACAGGGGAAAAGGAATCCTTATAAACTATTGGTGGGAACATAAATTATTTCAACCACTGTGGAAACTAGTATGGAGGTCTTTCAAAAAACTAAAAGTAGAGCGGCATAGGATCCATCTATATCACTCCTAGATATATACCCAAAGGAATCTAAGTCAGCATTCAATAGAGACACATACCCATGTTCATTGAGGCACTATTCACAATAGCCAAGTTATGGAATGACCCTAGCCCATTACCAGATACATGAATAAAGAAAATATAGTATATATACTCAATGGAATATTATTCAGCCATAAGGAAGAATGAAATTAAGTTATTTGTAGGAAAATAGATGGAACTGGAGATCATCATACTAAGTGAAATAAGTTAGACTCAAAGAAAAATACCACCCTTCTCTCATATGTGGAATCTAGATTTAAAAAAAATGACATGAACATAGAAGAGAGGTGATATGGGGGAAGGGGGAAAGAGAAGGTGATGAGAACATGCATATGATTGAAGGTTGCTGTATACATGTATAAAATGTCATTGAAGCCCATAATTCCACATTAATTTTAAAGAAGCTCACGTGGCATTTTCTAACAAGATAAATATACACTTACCCTAACACACAGCCATTCGACTCCTAGATATATACTCAGGGGAAATCAAACAAAAATATTTCACAAAAAAATCCCTGCACAAAACTCTATTATGTGCATACAATTATGGTATGCACAATAGAAATGAACAAACTGCTGATCACATGGATGGGTCCCACATGGATGGGAGGATGGGTCCAAAAATATTATGATGAGTGAAGGAGATGAGACACAAAAACTACATACTGTGTGATTTTTACTTATATTAAATGGAAAATCAGACAAAATTATGCACTGGGGACAGAGGTCGGAATGCAGTTGCTTTTGGAAATGACTGATAAGGGACCCTGGGAAACATTCTGGGAGTAGAAATGTCTGCATGTCCTTTGACCGGCGAGAAGGTTAGATGAGAATACCCAGAAGTAAAAATTTGTTATGTATTTTAATGCATGACTTTAAAAGTATCGATTTAATTAAAAATAGATCCTCTACATCCTTTTTTATGTTTTATTTACTTGATCAGCCAAGAAGTAAGGAAGGTATGTTTAAGATTCCCATTACTGGTTGAAAGTTCTGTTTCTTTCCATTTTTCTGTATGATTCTTGAAGCTTTTATTTCTATATATTGAGCTCAGGTTACTTGATGTGTAGAAATTTCTACAGTTTTCTCTTCATTGTAGACAAAAACAGTTTTTTCTTCACTGTAGACAACTATTAGCATAATGAATATAAGGTGGGCCTCTGGGAACAATTTGAATAAGGTTTCCTGGAATTTGTCTGATATTAATTTCTTGGCTTTTGCTTTCTTTTCACTTCCAGTTTACATGGTATATCTTTCCCATTCTTTTTTATTTAAAAAATCGTGATCAAATACATATAGCAAAACTTACCATGCTAACCATTTTTAAATCACCACTGATTGGCATGAAGAACATTCACATCCATCACCATCATCCATGTCCATAACTCTATTCCTTTTGCACAACTGCAATTCTGCACCTATCAGACAATAATTCCCCATTCCTACCTCCTCTAACCCCTGGTAACCACTGTTCTATTTTCTGTCTGTATGAATTTGACTCCTCTAGGTAGCTCATATAAATATATTTATCCTTTTGTGACAAGCTTATTTCACATAGCATAATGTTCTTAAGGTTCACCCGTTTTGCAGCATGTGTTGAAAGTTCCTTCTTTTTAACAGGTGACTAATAGTCCATTGCATGCATAGGCCACATTTTGTACATCCACTCATCTGTCTATGACCACTTGTGTTGTTTCCACCTGTTGCATATTTTGAATACTGTTGCCATACACATGGATATACAAATATCTCTCTTCAAGTCTCTGGTTTCAATTCTTTTGAGAGAGAGAAATGGTGGCTGATACATAATTCTATTTTTAATTTTTTGAGTAACTACTGTTCTGTTTTCCAAAGTAGGTGCATCACTTTACAGTTCTACCAACAATGCATATGAGTTTCAAATTCCCCACATCTTGGGCCACCAAAGAGAGGTAAAGGGAAAACAGGAAAGAATTGTTGTTCACAGTAGAGGGAAGCAAGACACACAGGTTGGCAGTATTGGATCTGGCCAAGCTGTCCAGTCCAATAATGCCTGAGAAGTAACCCCTGGGATGAAGGGAGGTGAGGTCAGTGCCCTGCCCCTTCCCCCATCCAGCCCATAGGGCTGTTTTCTTGGAATGATCCGGTCAAAGGACCATTTGGAGTTGTTGGAGGGTGACTGCGGAGAAAGCATGTGTAGAGCTCACTTTCAAAGGAGCAGGGAGCCCCAAAGCCCAAATTCTGATGCTGCTGCTGTAAGCCAGTTGGGCGTCCTTGGGCAGCTCAGCCTCTGGGACTCCACTGTTCCCTGAGTCATCATGGGCCAGTGCTGGGCCTGTGTCAAGGAGCAATGCTGAGGCTGGGACAGGCTGGGTGAGTGTTAGCTCTCAGCATGAGGCACCCATGGGTTTGTGAAGGGTGTCTAAGGTCCTTTTTCTCCCTTTACCTTCCCCTTTGCCGTTGGTTCCTTCTCCTCCCTTCTCTTTTCCTCTTTCTCTTTTCGTCTTTGTCTTCTATTTCTCCAATATGCTTTCTCTTTCGCTTCTCTCCTCTCCTTGTCTTCTTCCCCTTTCCTCTCTCTTCTTTCTCTGCCTCCAACTTGAGTATTAGCTTCTGTATGCTGTTTTGTTGTTGTTGTTTTCGCTGTTTTTATTGTCAATTATTCCAGGAAATCTAGCCCTTCTTGTGCTGGGAGGTGCTACTGATTTCACAAACACACACAGACACACACATACACACTTAAATAGACATTTTTTCCAAACAAAGAAAGGATAAACCACGTAGAAATGAAGCTTCTAATTTGATGAGAAAGCACATGTATTTAGAAAATAACTTTGATGCTCTAAAACAATTACTTCTGAAGCAACTTTTCGTCTGAAAAACATTGGTGTTCCATTTAGAGAACTGAAGACTATGAGCTGCAGTTCATAGTGAATTAAGAGCTACGAGTCCTTTTTGCCATGTATCTGAAAATTTACTAAAATAGTATAGAAATGTACATGTAAATGTATGCATTTCTGCTGCCACTTGATCTTTATTCATTTAACAAATGTTTCTTAACCTGGCACACTTCAGAGGGTTTGCAACACGAAGGACAGAAGAGTGCAAAGGGGAGCATTTTCCAAGTGAGGTGTGGGGGAGCACCTTAGAAGGTTTCTGCTGCGCTGCAGCTGTGGGGTGGCCACCTGTCTCAGGATCTGGGCCACAAGGCTAGGCCGATGGGTTCTGTGACCCAGGTCTTGGAGGATGAGTTCTCCAGTTGGGAAGAGAAAATGCAAGCCCTTGTGTCTGGAATTTGGGGAACCAGCAAGGATTCATATAGCCAGCAAGCCAATGCCTGAAGGCTAGGTCTGTTCTCAATCTCAGTCCATCTTCATCGCCATTTTCCCCTGAGCAGGTTGCAATGCTTTATGGCTTTTTTATCCCCTGACAGTTTAGTTTTCTAGGAGACTTTTCATCTTTGTGTATATTTTGGTATTATACCACTATGTAGTTATTTAATAATCATATTTTTGCTACAGGCCAAAGCAAGTCTTATAAAATCAGAGTAACCTCCCTGGAAAATAACTTTGATAGTAGAGTGATTATTTCTGAAGCAAATTTTTTCTTCTGAAGGACATCAGTCTTCTATATAGAAAAAATGAAAAACATGAACTGCCATTTATGATGAATTAAAAGCTACATGCTGAAAGGGTCTGTTTTTTGTAACCTATTTGAAATTTTTTATATAATTAAAAAGTATATACATATACTTTTAAATTATATATAATATATAATTATATAAAATATATATAAATATATAAAATATATAAATTATATATATAAATATATAAATTATATATATTTCTTCAGAATCCTGGACTCATTTTATATAAGACCAATGTCCCAGCAAAGCAGATGTCAAAACTCTTCAACAGAAACAATGTCTGTGATAAAATTTCAGAGAGAACATTTATTAAGCTTGAAAAGCCAATAGCAAATTGCAAGAACTTTTGAAGAGAAGAGGTTTGTTTTCCTTTTCTTTCCAGAGGCAAGAGAGCAGGCTGTGCCCCGAAAGAGTTTGGGAGGTTCATTGCACACTGAATGGTGATTTTTAGACACTTTTCCTCATATAGAAACTTTCCCAGTGGTCTGATTGCACAGACATACTCAGTGCATTTAAAAAGCTCTGGTTTGGTTTTCATTGAGTTAAGATTGACAAAGAGGCATTATCGGTCCCTTGCAGGGCTTTCTGCAGAGGCTGAATTGAAGTGATGTGGTATGCTTTATGTTGTCTGATGAATGTCAAGTGAAAGGCCACTGAATGAACGTTCCCAGTGATGCCATTCTCTATAATTGAAAGTGCTATGTAAAAAATAAACTATGTCAACAGTTCCAGCTACCCGCCTCACATCCTGGAGGGCCATGGACATTGTAAGTTCTCCCTGCAACTTAAAAGAATTATAACCACAGAGATTGCAAGGGGAACAGCTGGTTTGCAAAGCTGTTGGGGGAAACCTGTCAAAACTCATGAGTAAACAGAATCTGAAAACGGAGGCTGTGCATAGGGGAAATCAATTGCTTTCTCTACAAAATAAAAGGAAGAGTTTTGCTGAGGGCAACGTGAGGATGACTGGCAACTGTTCTGCATTAACTGTAACTTTCTTCTTACTTCTCTCTGACCGATTTTCCTTTATTCTACAGTGAGCCACTGAGGTTGGGTACTGCGCACTGGGAATATCTAAACTGGAAATAATTAAAATATATATTTCATTTACAGTGGGCCTTATGTGAGGAGAAGTAAAGATTGCCGCAGCTTCCTGAGTGTATGAGCTAATGACGTGTTTTGCATTTTCTTAATTTTCCACATTTTAACTGCCTCTGTTCCTTATTTGGGTATAGGGAATTTTGAGTGGCACGGGATACACAGCCACTGGAACAGAAATGTGCCCCTCTTGAGACCATAAAGGGACAGATTGGAGGTCAGATTAACCATGTGACTACTTGACATTATTTTCCACCAGTGTCTCCCTTCAGTATCCAGAGCTACTGTGTTAACTAATTTCAGGTTATTGTGACATTTTATGAGTGTGTCTTTAGAATATGATGAACAAATAGATTTTAAAATGAAATTCTCAAAATGTTTATTGAAAAATGAAAGTATAGGCTCATTACACAAGGAACGTACCTTGTGTGTGTGAATGTGTGTGTGTATCGTAAGTATATTGGATATATAATTGCAATGTAATGAAGTCATTGATAAAGCAAAGGCAAGTGCCCACTTTTCAGATTTAATTAGGACATCATTTTGATGGAGACTAAGCCAGCATAAACAAAGCCAGAAGCTTGGTACAAAGGCTAAACTGATTATAAATCTTGAAGCTCGTTTGTATGACTGGGTTGCATAATGGAACCTTAAAAAGAAAAAAAAAAATGTGCCTTACCTAGAGTTACAAGTTTTCTTTTGGTCATGGTTCACTATAAAGGGAAGAATATGAAATATGGAAGTCATTCCCAAAATGTTTAGAGATAGAAGCTCTGTGCAGGAAATCCAAAAGATCAAGATGCATTCTTATTTATAGTGTGACTTTTCAAATTGCAAAGATACATTATTTATTGAAAGAGTTGATTTAAAGTTAATTCAAAATGGTAAGTAAAGCCAAGGAAAAAAGCATGAAGGGCACAAAACATTTTATCCAAGATAGTCTCCATAAATTCAGTGACAGGATAAAAAAGTATTTTTCTCAATAGCAATCCTCAGCCTCTAGCTCAGGACTGGACATGAGGGAAGAGTACAGACTTGCTTTACCAAATTGCTTGGCATCCTGGTGCAAAACAGTGGACTTCTATGAAATTATGTCTTAACATTACAATTACCTAAAATCAAGTGAATATGGTTGTCCAGTTCACTGAATGGAGTCTGAATTTACTGAGAATGGTTAGAAAACTAGAGAAAATTTCTGACAGTGGGGAAAAGATGAAATGGACCAAATAGAGAGGAATGAATTGAATTCTGTCTGAGATTGGAACCTCCTCCCTTGCCAAAACCGACCCTATGGCAAGGATTTAGGCACAAACAACGTATTCATAACTGTGTTAGTCATCTTTCCATTACCGTAACAAAACACCTGAGGTAGTCAAATTATAACATGTTTGGATCACAGTTTGGAATGCCTCAATCCATGGCCCAGTAGACCCACTGCTCTGAGCTATGATGAAGAAATATCACTGTGTGGAGCATGCAGTAAAGCAAAGCCACAGACAAAAAAGAAAGAAGGTTCCAGGGTCCCAATATCTAATGATGGAAGACCTCCCACTAGGTCCCAGCTCTTAAAGGTTCCACCATCTCTCAATAATGCCAAGTAGAAACTAAGGCTGTTGGGGAACAACATCCAAATTATAGCAGAAAGTGATCTCAGGAAGCACTGTGAGGGAGCAGGGGGTAAGGCAGGGCAGGGAAGGAAGCTTACAGAGGCTCCATCTTGCTGGATACCTCAGTAAACTGTGTAGGATGCATCTCTGAGCTGTCCCGCCCAAGGGACAAGGACAGGTACTTATTCACATATCCTATCTGTAACTGCTGAAGGTTTACTCAAGGGTATCAAGCCCTGATGATTTGGACTTGCCCAAGGACATAAATCATCTCCTCTGGGCAGAGGAAGCTCACAGGCAGCATCCATGTGAGTTTATGTTAACATTGTGGCCATATATACAACCTGTGGGTGTCTAAGAGACATGAATGGAACACAGACCACGTCTGCCTTGAGAACTCTACTGCTCTTAGTGCTCAGTTTTTGCAAAGGCAGCATAGGTCAAAGGGAATGGACATCCTCTTTCCCAGGGATCCCACCTGCTGCATTTGCTTTCAACAGAATGCTGGTGTAGGCAACAGTTTTCCTTCAACCACTGATAGTGGCCCTCCCACCATGAGTGAAATGACTGGGGCTGGCTCTCTTTGGTTGGCTTGGTTTGAAGACAGTGTTGGGGGCTGAGATGCAGGTTGAATCTTTAGGCAAGTCAATCATGACCTTACCATCCCCAGAACAGAAGCCCACACCTGCCCTCTCCACCTTGTAGAGGGGGTGTTTATTGCTTTTCAGAGATGCCAAGCAAGAACATAGAGTATATGTGTAAAATGTTATTGTGTCTAGTAAAATGGCTACAAAAATAATATCATCTACAATGCATGCCATATTCATAGTGATCCAGACATCAGCTTTCTTTATGTACAACTCATTCTTATTATTCTTATGATTCTTATGATCTACAGTATGCTTTGCCTGTATTTCCTTAATAGGAAAACCAAAATTGGCTCACAGGTACATCATGACAAGTTAGAATACCTTTTGCATTCCTGGATTTACTCTATGCTTGCTACTTCTTTATCCATAAAGATTTATAAACTTCTTGTCACCAACAAACAACTGAAATCTAAATGCAGCAATAATATTATTCTAAGCAAAAAACAATGATGTGATCCCCAACAAAAATTGATATCTGGGGGAAAAAATGAGAGAATCACTCTTTCAGATTCACTACCATATTCCTGTCACCTCTGAGACTTTTTTGGTGAAAGCTGAGTATAAGTTCAAAATCCAACAATGCTATACTTGTTGTTGTTGTTGTTGTTGTTGTTGTTGCTGCTGTTGTAGCTGTTGTTGTTGTTGGGTGCCAGCCATCCCTATGTACAACAGAATGAATCACTCCCTGACACTGTGCCATGCCTGGTACTATGTCGGTGTTTCTCTGCTGTTCTTAGGGTTTTTGATGGCTGATTGTTTTGGGAGTGAGCTGCCAGGTCCTTCTCCCATTTCTGCAGTACTGGAGATCAAACTCAGCACCTCAGAGAGTGCAAAGAAGCACTCTACCAACTGAGCTAAACCCAAACCCAACGTGGTGGTGCACACTGATAATCAATGAGCTGTGGAGTATGATGCAGGAGGATTGCCAATTTGAGGACAGCCTGGGCAATGCTATACTTATAAAGTGTTAATACAGCAAGAAGTAACAATCACCCACTCCCTGGTGTATGTGAGCTTGTTAACAGATTACTTTCAATTCAGAGGTCCCTTTAAACACCTGAACAGTTGGGGGCTGGGAGGCAGAATTGGCAGGAAGGAAGGTTCCAGATGATTCATCCATTTGCCTTGTACATGGTTTCCTGTGTCAGCCTTAATTGCTTGTTGAACCATCACTCTTCCTGGTGTGAAGCTAAGGACCCATCCCTCATCACCTTTCATGAACATTTCTTGAGATTCTCTTTGCTTTTAGAAGTGTTAATAAAAAACCTCAGAGCTGGGCACAGTGGTGCACACCTGTAATCCCAGTGGCTCGGGAGGCGGAGGCAGGAGGATCGCAAGTTCGAGACCAGAGGCTGTCTTTGTAATTTGGGGAGACCCTGTCTCAAAAAGTAAAAAAAAATGGGCTGAGGGTGCAGCTCAGTGGTCCAGCACTTACAGAGCATGCGAGTGTGAGGCCCTGGGTTCAACCCCCGGTACTGAAAAACAAAACAAAACAAAACAAAAAAACCTCCAGTCCCTGATTGCTGCGGGAAGAGTGAACTGATGTGTAACTTGCCCTTTCTGGGGCTGGCGCTTTATAAATAGATTGCATGCAATCTGTACACCCGCTCTTCTTCTCAGTATCTTCATCTTTATGTTACAGATGATGCATCTGTGGTCCAGAGAGGTTTGTCCCCATGATGCACTCCTTATAGGTTCATCTCATCCTGAAACTCCTATTATTATGGTTTTAAACTAAAATGTCCCCCAAAGGTAATGTATTTGAATGCTTGGTCCCCAGCTGTTGGTGGTGTCCTGGAAGGTTATGGAACTTTGGGAGGTGACACTTAGCTTTACAGAAGTAGGTCACTGGAGGCAGCCTTTGGAGGTTGTATGTGGTATGCCAGTTCTGGGAGCTCTCTTTCGGTTTCCTGATTGCCAAGAGGTGAGATGCCTTGCTGCTGGCTCCGCCAAGGTGTCTGCTCTGCTGTGATGCCTTCCTGCCTCTGTGGACTGAGATCCTCTTAACCATGAACCCTCATAAATTGTTGCTCCTATAAGTTTATTTCTGTCAGGTATTTTTGCCACAATGATGCATAGACTAACTCAGAAAATTGCTACACCAAACTCTGAACATGTAGCTCTTAGGCTATTGGAATTGGTTTTCCAGAGGAGTTTGGAAGAATTTGGAGATGTGGGTGAGAGAAGTCCTTGGATGCTGTGAGCAGAGCTTGAGGAGTGCTTCTGGTCAGAATTCAAAAGACCAGAGTGTCAACATAACTGTGAAGAATAAATACAGGCCTCACAGGGTTTCAGAGGGAAATAAGGACTCTATTGGGAACTGGACTAGAGGCCATTCTGGCAAAGAGTTTGTCTTCAGTTTGCCAAAGTCCTAAAGATTTGAGTGAGGCTAAATTCAAAAGTAGTGAGCTAATTAACTTGGTAGAGGAACTATCCAAAAAATAAAAATAAAAAAGGCATAGTATTGAGGCTATATGTTTGTTATTATTAAATGCTCTTAGCTCGATTTATGATGAAAAGAGGCACAGCAAAAATTGTTGAAAAATGGGCAGTTTGGAAGAAAAAAAAAAGCCTTGAGTTTAAAGTTGCTAAGGACAAAGTGAATTCAGGCAAGGATGCAGTCATTGGCAAAGAGTTAAGGGCCAATAAAGAGATGCTACGCACTTTGCTCTGGAACAGTAGCTGAGGGGGTGCAGTTAGACATATGGAGGTTTGATGCAGGTCCCCAGTTCCAGTAGCTGTCTCTGCTCCTAATCCACTTTGATGGGAGGTTCTCTGATACAGGCCTTGCCTCCTGCCCTGTCTTGCCTCTATGAACTGAAATCCTCTAACCTTGACCCCCCAATAAATCATTCTTTCCAAAAGTTTGTTTCTGCCAGATATTTTGCCACAGTGATGCACAAGCTGACTCACACATCTATTTTTTCCAGTGCCTCCAAAAGCACAGTATATTCTCTTACGCTTTTTGTTCTCAGCTGTTTAAAAAAGTGTTGTTGCATAAAATATCCCATTTTCTTAGTAACAAACCATAAGATCATGTATTATTGTCCCTATTTCACAGATGTGCATTAAGTGATGTGTAATGGCTGTGAGAGATGGGATCATCTGGCTTCAGTACTATGGAGAAGGAAGACCTTTACAACTCTTTCCAACTTTACCCTTGGATACCAAAGTGAGCATAGCAGACAGGTTCCTGTCATTCACAGTGAGATTCTGCAAGATTTCCTTTCTCACACATCGATTGTACTGGGTTAGACATGGCTGCAGCAACTTTGCTCTGTTAATTGGCAGGTGGAGCTTGACTGCCCGCCCCTTGAACCAGGGCTTGGCCAATGGAATACAGTGGAAGTAATGCTCTGCAGCTTCTGTAACTGTCACTTGAGGAAACACTTTTAGCAGCTGTAGAGGAAAGAACACCTGTCCTTCCTCTACATGTTCAAGACCCTGGAGACTACACAAACAACTTTGAAGGTCACGTTCTCCTGATACTTCATCTTCTCCTGAAGACAGTGTGTATAGGCTGGACTCTTACCCTACTCCCTATCATTGTTACTTTTGGGGATGGGGTTTAGCTCAGTTGGTGGAGTGCTGTTCTGCACTCTCTGATAACCCAGGTTCAATCCCCAACACTAGAAAAATGATGGAAGGACACTGCAATCCACTCCCAAGGCAATCCTGAAACAATCAGCCATTGAAACCACCATGAAAGTCACTGAGTCAAATCCAACTTGATGGCACCTAATAACAACAAATCCTCATTCTTCGGCTGGGGTTTAGCTGAGTTGGGAGCTGCTCCACATTCTCTGAGGACCCAAGTTCAATCCCCAAGACCATAAAAAACAGGAGAAGGATATGACAATCCACTCTTGAAGCAATCCTAAAACAATTAGACATTGAAAACCCTATGAAGGTCATTATGAGTGAGACATGACTCAATGGCACCTAACAACAACTTACCCCTGTGTCCTGGTACTATGACTTCTATAAAATTGCTGAGTGTGTGAGGGAAAACTGATATTATTTTTCTATTAAAAGAATGAGCTGTTGTGCTCCTCAGCAGTGGATGGTAAAAAGGAAAGATATTTATTGTTTTAAGCAAGCCAAGGAGTGGTGACTTTGACTTATGCTCTTCTTAAAGATATTACCATGACAATGAGGACATAACATGGCAGCAAAACCTGAGGAGCTATCATTTGATTTCATTCTTAATCTTGGGATTCAGTAATGTGGCTGATCATCCTGTGGACATATTTCTGATATTTTTGCTTTCTACATTCAGTGGAACTTAGCTGGTCTGCACCACCTTTATGCCTTTTTTTTTTTTTTTTTTTTTTCTGTGCTGGGGGATGAACCCAGGGCCTCATACTTCCATGCTTTGCAAGGGTTGTTCCATTGAGCTGCACCCCCAAGCCCAGTTTTTTACTTTTTTGAGACAGGGTCTCCATAAATTACGCAGACTGCCTCTGGTCTCAAACTTGTGATCCTCCTGCTTCTGCCTCCTGAGTCACTGAGATTACAGGCATGCGACACCACTACTGGCTGAGACCCTTATGACTTTTTATCAAGTTCTATCTTCTTGGATCCCCACATATCTGTCAGCTTGTCATACTGTGGAGGCTTCTGTGTTTCTGTGATGTTCAAAGCAGTGGCACTGGTATTTCAGATACTAGCAGGGCCATCCATGGTAGGCCTTTTTCAGCTCAGCTTCCAAACCAAGACAGACTAGGGAAAAGGTCTCAGTAGCCCACTCCTGAAATAATCAGCCTCTGAAAACCCTGTGAATAGCAGAGAACACTATCAAATATAGTGCTGGAAAATGGGCCCCTCAGGCTTGAAGGCATTCAAGAAATGACTGGAGAAGAGTTGCCTCCTGAAAGTTGTTGTTGTTGTTGTTAGGTGCCGTCAAGTCGGTATCCAACTCATAGAGACCCTCATAGGGTTTTCAATGGCTGACTGTTTCGGGATTGCCTTGGGAGTGGATTGCCAGGCCCTTCTCCCATTTTTGCGGTGCTGGGAATTGAACTCAAGACCTCAGAGACTGTAGCACAGTGCTCTACCAACTGAGCTAAATCCCAGCCCCTCCTGAAAGTAGTCAACCTTAATAATGGGAATGGAGTAACCCCCCTGGGACCTCCTTTTGCTGATGTGACATGACTCAAAATGATAAGACACACAGTGGCTGCAACAATGGGCTCAAACATCAAAAGATTATGTGTATCACACAATAATGTTGGTAGTGTTTGATTGTGTTGTGTATAGGGTCACTATGAATTGGATCTGACGTGCTGACACCTAATAGCAATAACATCTTGGAGGGTAGGGAGTGAGATGTTTACAACTTCCATTTTGTTCTTTTTGCTATTGTGGAACCTTCTCTGAAAATGATTTTCATGGTTTTGCATGACACTTGGCATCAAATTTTACGTCTTTTATTAAAAACTCAATTGGACAGACTCTCGCAAGGTATGTATTTGGTGGTACAATAATGCTTTTCTGCCTGAATATGTTCTGGATCCCAGATGGTTTGATGATCTTTTTATCTTTGGCTGAACTATGAGCACACACAAGCTATAGATGTGCTCAGTGTTTGCTGTGGAGTTGGTCTCTGATGTGGGTAGGGACTTGTAGATATTTGATGCATCATCTTTCCCTCCTGAGATTGCTTCATTTCAGTGAATTGAGCCAATACAGAGTCTATATGAAGAAAGTAAGGCAATCAAAATGCCCTTCTAAGTTACTTCCCCACACTGTCTATTCTTGAGTTATGTTGGCTCCAGACCATATGATTAGCTATAGAATTCCAAATAGAGGTGCTTAAATCAAGGAAGTGTTTGGAAACCATTTGTGGTTTTCTCCATTAGGCCATGTTTCTATCAATCAGGAATGACACAGAGTAGGTGGAAGACTAATTTTCATGATGCTTTGGGAATGATTGGACATCAGCTGAATATTTGCTACTATGAACACATAGGTGAGTACAAAACTTGTGACAACTGTGACCATTAAATAGTAGCATCTCTTAGTGAAGAAAGCGGTTTCTGTCCATTCAGTTGATTTTCAAGGACTTTGTAACTAGGAGTAGAATTAAAACTTAGCACTGAATTCCAGTGATTTGTATATTGCAATGATCTTATTAAGATCTGTAATTAACACTATTTATTTATTTATTTATTTATTTATTTATTTATTGTGGCACTGGAGGTTGAACCCAGGGCTTCACACTTGCATGTGTTTTGCAAGTGCTGCACCACTGAACTGCACCTCCAGCCCATTTTTTTTTTCTTTTTGAGACAGGGTCTCACTTAATTATGTGACTGCCTCTGGTCTCGAACTTGCGATCTTCCTGCCTCTGCCTCCCAAGTCCCTGGGATTACAGGCATGTGCCACAGAGCCTGACTTCACAACTTTATTTTTAAAAACTGTAGGGCAGTGAATTAGTCAAGCTGTTTTAGAGGAGCGACAAATAAGACAAACACAAATATATAAGAGGAAATTTACTATGGAATTTGGTCACATGATTACAGAGGCTAAGTAATCCCATAAGCCATCAGCAAGCCAGAGAAGCAGGAAAACCAATGACACAATTCATTCCCAGTCTGAAGCCCAGAGAACCAAGAACTCTGCTGTCCCAGTGTGGGAGAAGATGGATGTCTCAACTCAAGAAGAAGGAGTTCACTTTTATGCTACTTGTTGCTTTGTTTAAGGTCTCAATAGACTGAATGATGCTTATGCTCATTGGTGAAGGTGGAATTTCTTTACTTGGTCTACTGATTTAACTCTTGGAAACACCCTCAGAAACATGCCAAAAAATAATGTTATGCAAACTATCTGGGTATCCCTTAGCCCAGTCGAGCTGACATATAAAATTAACTGTCATGGTAAGCATAGAGGTATGCCACTTAGATCACCCTTTAAGAAAGAACTTCCTAACTAGCTGTGGTAGTGAAAGTACTAGACAGCTCCCAACTAAAGGGCTTTTGAAATCTGTCTCCATGTTTGTACTGGGGACTCATATTTTCCAGGCAGCTCCTAGTCAGTGATGGAACATGATGGGGATTCTAGGGCTTGGTCCTTTATGCACAACACTGGAGCTTTCTTTTATTTCTCAGGACAACCCTGCAGTCTGATGCTCTTTCCACCCAGTCTTCCTCTCTCCCTTATTCCTTGCATAGGTGTGAAACTTGCATCATGACCTGAAGACAGTTCCTGCCTACCTCTACTCCCCCCCCTCAAGCCTTTTATCATTCACAGGTGTTAATCCAATACATCTCTTTTACTTGTAACTGTGCCCTGGCATGGAAGGCTGGCTGACACACGCTAAGATATAACACTTACTTCACCTTCTGGCTTTGTACTTAATCTTCTATCACAAAGCTGCCAGCTGCAAAGCTAGGAGAACCAGAGCAACCTGGAAGTTTTGTCAGAGGTCTCGTCATTGCCTTTGAGAGTCAGCAAAGAGACTCCTTTTATTTGATTCATTCCAAGTCCCTCACCTTTAAAGCTATTAGGTTGCCCAATGCTTACCTTGCATTTGAAGTAAAATAAAGATTAACTGTTGCCCAATCCACAGTTGCATAACTGAAGAACTGTCTACTAGCAATACTGTTCAGAACAACAACCCAAGCTCCACCAGATTTCAGATGGAAATATTTTAACTCTAAGTTTCAATATGAAGGAATTTCACCACTGAAGGACTTATCAATCATGTTGCTGTTTTTTCGACCCTAGTTATGCATCATTTGTGAATATTCTTTGCTATCTATGGAACTCAGCAATGGAGTTTTATGTCTCAGAAACCTAGCAGCCACCATGCCAGTCACTGAAAAGGAGGCATTCATGATTCATTCTTATGCTCTATTATTCAGGTTGTTTTCCTAAGGAAAAACATAATTCTCAGTGTTTAAAAAAGCCCAGCTTTATTTCATTTTTAAAATTTAATTAAATCATTTAAAGTCTACTTTTACCAATATATAAAAACATAAAAATTGCACATATTAATAACGGGTGTCATGTGCTAGTTCAATACATGCATACACTGTGGAGTGTTTAAATCAGGATAAATGTATTATTTATCAAACGTATTACATTTATCAAATGTATTATTTATCAAACATATTATTTCTTTATGGTCAAAACTCAAAATCCTTTCTTCTAGCTTTTTGAAATGCACAGTACATTATTCTTATCTATGCTCACCCAGCCATGAAAAGGCTCAGCAGAGCTTCTTGTTCCTAACTAACTGTAACTTAGGACCTGAAAATCCAGCTCTGTGTGTGTGTGTGCGTTTGTGTGTGTGTGTGTGTGTGTGTGTGTGTGTGAGTTTGTTTATTTTGTTTTTTGGTTTTTTTAGATAAGGTCTTGCTATGTAGCCCAGGCTGACCTTGGGCTCTCAATCCTCCTGCCTCAGCCTCCTGAGATCTAGTATTACAGGTGCATGCCATCACACCCACTCAAAAAATCCAGCATGAAATATAATGTATCAGCACCCAGTGTTTTAAATAATGACAACAGCCAGTCCTGGGAGTTCACAGCAGTATATCAGCATATTTTGTTGGGTTGATCATTCAATAAAGGAGCAAACTTGTTAATGTGGTAAACTCTGAAGTTATCCAAATTTTGATTTTTATGTAATTTTTAATAGCCCAGAAGGCTATGTGCTAAAATGGAATGGAGAGAATAAAGAAAGAGAAGAAAGGAAGGAAGAAAGACAAAGGAAGAAAAAAGAAAGAGAAGAAAGAGAAAGAAAGAAAAAGAAAGGAAGGAAGGAAGGAGAAGAAAGAAAGAAAGAAAAAAGAAGAAAGAAAGAAAGACCAGTGCATATGATATAGTACTTAGAAAGTGCAACAATTAAGAAACCATAGGTACAAAGTGACAGTCAAGATACTTGAACATATGATTCCTCACTTACTTGGATGTATCGTTGAGAAAGTTATAAATTGATGAAGAGTTTTCATTACAGATATTAAAATGTGGTTTAATTTCTAAAATTCATATGGTATTACAAGCTAATGGCTAGTGTACTTTTCCAAGACTAAATGAAAGTAAAAGCTCTGGAGTAAAAATTCTTCTTTTTTCTAGCTGTGTGACCCTAGATAGCTAGATCCTTTTAACCTAAGATTCTCTTTTCTCCATGGCAAAAAACGAAACTGTGTAATTCCAGACACAATAGTGGTACATACTCATGGTAAATAGAATGCTAAAATGTACAATGAGTGTTTAAAAATTACTTAAAACCTTTTTTATGATACCCCTTTGTTTGTTGAAACCATTTTTTAAAAATAAAAAATAAGAGAATCTAGCCCGGTCAAATCATAATTGTTGTCATAAATTCTGAGTCAGTGGGATTCATTTAATAAGGTGAAGGGGTACATTGAGAACCTTTAACATGATCATTAAATTCATTTGAAGTATTTACTGTTGCTTTTGCTGTTTAATAGTGATTAAAGGTATGCTACTCAGAGATTTCTGAAATAAACACAGCTCCATTCCCTCCAAATCCCAAGTGCATTAATAAATCTACTTGTAAGTGGATTTTTTTTTTTATTTTTTTAATTCTGAGAAGAAATTTTGAAGATCACATTGAAATAGAGCCAGATGGTCAGATATGACTTTTCACATTAGGTGAATGCTCATAATTTACTTTATCCTAAGCAACCACAAAAGCAGAAATCATGGTGAATGGCTTCCAAGAACATCAAATCCAAATCTTCTCAGGGGGTTTACGTTCTGTCAAACATTTCATCAAATGGCATGAGAAACGTATCTTTCATGTTCTTTTCATTTTTAAAACCACTGTATCTTTTACATTAGAGCAAAATACTTTTGATATGTGTTTTAAATTATCAAATATAATAACATTCTTCTTTAGAAAAGCGTCTTTCCCTTGTTTAAGTCAATGCAAAAGACTGGCCTTTTGTTTATAAAAGCACAATTGATCTGTTTACTTCTTTTTCAGATAAAACTTTTAAAATCTGAAATCACTCTCTTCTACCTTAAATAAAACAAAGAAACAGTTTAATTTCAAGGACATAAGATGTTTTTGGCTTTTCCTACTGGAAGGAATTTTTTAAAAATTGATGAATAGGTAACATAGTAGTCAAGATGACAACTAATCTGACTTCAAGAAAGAAATGTGGGTTGGAGTAGTAGAAGAATTAGGAAATGTGTTATCTAAATATGTCATAGGATATATTGACTTTAATCTGTAACATATGTGAAGTTTAATCGTTAAGCAATGAATTCCTTTTGTTAGGTCCGTATGGTAAATATCAATGAATATAATATTTTTTGAGTTGAATGATATGCCCAAGACCAATATCTCAAGGCTTAATTACCCACTTAAAAGTCTCCAGAGTCCTTGAAGGAAGTCCTGAGACCCATCGATCACAATCCTTGATGGAATATATGAATTGGAAGGAGGCCAGAAGGCAAGACCAGTACCTTCTGGGTCAGCCTTGTGTGTAATATCAAATGAGGTGACACAGATGGGAGACCTCTTCCCACCACTACTTATTGGATCTGACAGATCCAAAGTGCCCTACCTCCTGGCAATAATAACAAGTGCATATTATAATAACTCGTGTAATAGCATTAGCTTCCAATTAATGGATGTTTGCTAAATGCTAGGCACTGTGCAATACACACCACAAAAACTATCTTTAATCTTTACATCATTCAGTAGATCAATCATTCATTCATTCTTGTTTGGTGTGTGTAGTTGGACTCAGGGTCTCACACACACTAGCACCCTAGGCAAGTGTTCTATCATTGAGCTATAGCCCAGCCCCTTTTTAATTTTTCATTAAAATCCATAGACAGAATCTCGGTAAGTTATTTAGCCTGCCTCTGGCCTCAAACTTAAACTTGTGATTCTCCTGCCTTTTCCTCTCTAGTCACTGAGATTACAAGTGTGCCCCATGGCAAGCTGGCCCTTAGTTCTTTCAATGAGTTTTCATTGCATATTTCCCGCTAGCTGGGGCCCAGGAGTGAAGTGAGGAGTGCAACAGTAGACACAGACAGGATTTGAGAGCAATCACACGTAAGCCCTGTGCCTGGGTCATGCCACAGACAGAAGAGGGTTGGAAGGCTGGGTCTATATTAGCAATGACAGGAAAGGTCTTTCTAAGGAAATGCCCTGAATCTGAGGAGAATAGAGGACCATGTGTGTTCCAGGTAGGACAGAGTGTGGCAGGTGTGAACAAGAGAACACAACACAGGTCAGCATGGCTGGGTGCAACGTGTGAAAGAGGGCAGGACAAGGTGACACTGGGCAGGTGGGTGATGTGAGGCGGTACTGGGTCTCGGAACCCAGTCCTGGGCCTCTGGATGTGACTTGAAGAGCAGTGGGGAGCACGGGAGGGTTGGAAGCCGGATAGTGATGTGAGTCAGTGTTTGATTTTTATAGATTCCTCCATCTTTCTTCCAAGATGGAGTCAGAGTGGATGTGGAGTAATAGTGGGTGAGCTTCCAATCAGGAACTTCCTGGAGTCCAACCAAGAACCATGGTGGTATGAACCATGCTGTGGCCATGGACAGAGAGAGCCATGCATGCTTTGGAAGTTGAACTATTGTGACAGGCTGGCAAAGTGGACATAAGGTGTGAGGGAAGTCAAGGGTTTGGCTTTGGCAATCTGGTTGGTGATGAGAACAGGGAGTATATGGGAAAGGGACTTAAGGAATGAAGCTCAGGAGATGTACTTTAGATATATTAATTTTGAGGCATCATTTGGACATTGAAGCTGAGGTATTAAGCAGGCAGATTAGAACCAGGCCCATGATTTCTTACCTACAATTCAAAACCCCATAAATCTCCAAGAAAGGAGATTTTTGCTTTTCATGACGCTTTTGTCAGCAAAATCTGGCCTGAAGCAACCTGAGGCTCTTGACAGCCATGGTGTGTCCCCTGGGAAAGTGCATATATGCACCATGGAACTATTTATGTTTTCAATTGCAGGTTGATGCTTGGTCTCCTCTCAGTACTCCAGGTTACTTTTCTAAAATCCCGGAAGTTGAAACACACTTGCCTCTTTTTCCCCTGCCTCCCTACTCCATGGGTAGATTTGTAGATTTCTGTAGGGTTTAAGGGTCGATAGTAAAGACAAGATTGGAAAAGCATACTTAGGAGCTGGGTCCTCAAGGGAAAAGGAAGTAGGGATGCTTTTGGGAAAGTTATGGTCACTCTCTGAAGTCTTTCAACTAGAAAACTGACCCCGTGAAAACACCAGTGTGTACTGAAGAATTGGTAGGAGCAGTTGGGCTTTGCCCAGGATCTTTCTGCTGGGCACATCTCAGCCCTGGGGAGAAGTCAGAGCTGTGCTGGTCACCTAAATGCTGGCCCATCAAGAGAAAGCCAAGGTCTGGGTTTTCATAGCTGAGCCCTGCCCTTTGACTGGGATTTTAAGGGATGGGCTTTTTAAAAATACGGTTATTAATTAAGGCTTAGAAATCATTTTATAGGTGCTTTTTATTTATTAAGACAAGCATAAATTTTACCATGACACTCAGGGTATAAAAATGCCATAGGTCTGTATTTGTAAAAAACATCAAATTAAATCCAGCTTGAGTTCCCACTTGCCAGCACAGGTAAGAAATCCAGAATCTGTCAATTTGTAGGGGAGTTTTCTTCACCCTTTCCTCCCAAACCAGAGCTCTGAGCTAGGGCCCTCATGGTCCTGTGGAGGCTGGTCAGCTTCTGCCACGCCCACCACTAAGACCTTTGCTACCAAGGGTGCTGCATGTCCATGGTTCATGTGTCTCCTTCCCTGGATGCAGGGATGGAGCTGCATCTGGCCTTCTTTACCCATGGACACACCTCTTCCGCCAGGGTCATCTGCCACGGTTATTGGTCTCCCCAACCCTCTACCATTAAAGCCCATAATCTCTCTTCCTAACTCTTCCCTGGACAGTCCTTTTATGACTTGCAGGCCAGAGACAGGCTCCAATTCTTTCAGGTAAGCCCAAAGCAGCAGAACAAATAGACGACACCAACAAATTTCTCATATTCCTTCCTTCAGACTAGACAAGGAAACAAAAAACAAAATAAAAATTCTATAGATATCTGCTCACTGATAGGCTCTCAAAGAAGAAAACATGAGATGTTTAGTAGAATTAAGATGCAAAAAGAAGAGAGGAGAAGATTTGAGGAAGGACAGCTGTATGGAATCAGCGTGATGTTTGGACTGTTTTCCCCAAATTCCAGAGATGTCCCTAGGTGCCCAAAGAGATCATGTACAACTCTCAAAATGTCACTGATTTTATGGCTCTAAACTGTCATGCCAAGACATTTTGGAGAAAGATTTAAATGATGCTCATCAAGTCAAACAGACCATATGTTTTTCAAAACTATGCTTCCTCCTGTAATTAAATTTGTATGTGGTAATTAAGGAACACTTTGAAAATACAGAGAAGAGTATAAAGAAAAAAATTAATACTGCCTATGTTTCTATTATGGAGGTGGGCATTGTCATATACTGGTATTTTTCTTCCAGTTTTTGTTTCTAAATGCTGCCTATGTGTCTGTGTATTAGTATATGTACATGGCAGAGATATCAGAGTATATTCAAGTTTGTGTTCTCTTTTTCCTTTAGTATGTTCAGGCTGTCATGTTTCATTCTCTGGAAATATGTCTCAAAATAAAAGTAGAGTGCCAGTATATTAGTTCATGCTGACAAATGGATGAGGGGCCTCTCTTATCCCTGGCCAGTGCACCCAGGCTCTCAAGAAGCACCATGAGCATAAAATAAGGCTAGGAATAAAACAGGAGTAGGAACATCACTTAATGAGCACATTAGCAGGAAATATAGCTGTCTTAGCCATTTTTCTCTGTATATTCTTTCCTACTTGTCAGTTGTATGTAGCTCCCTAATCCATGCCTGGATATATTTCTGATTTCATCCTTAGGATGAATATGAATAGTTTAAAGTGAAAGATGTAGGCCAAAGAATATAAACCTTTTTATTTGAATCTTTTCATTACAATTTTTTCTCATGAAGTACACATCATTATTTTAAATTTGGAAAATATAAAAAACTGGAATAAATAAAATATAAATCATACGTATTTCTGCAACCTAGAGATAATTATTATCATTATTGTGATTCATAATCCTATGTTGATGTTGTTGTTAGGTGCCTCTGAGTCGGTGTCCAACTCATAGTGACGCTATGTACAACAGACAAAACACTTTTGTCAGTGCTTCTCTATTATTCATAGGGCTTTAAATAGCTGATTGTTTTGGGAGTGGGCTGCCGGGTCCTTCTCCCAAGCCTACAGCACCTAGTGTTCCCAGGCGGTCTCCCATCCCAGTACTAACCAGGCCTGACCTGCTTAGCTTCCAAGATCTGATGGGATCAGATGCCACAGTGGTACAGCTGCAGATTATATAATCCTATAGGACTTACTTAATGTTATTGTTATATTGTCACTCTCTTCCTATATCATTAAATAGTCTGAATGGATGATTTTAATTGACCTCTTCTTCTCATATGTTATGATATATTTAACCATTTCCCTTTTGTTGGTTCCATTTAGTCTGTTTTCCTTTTTTTTTTTTTTTTTCCTTCAATACTGGTTATTGAACCCAGGGCCTCATGCATGCCTTGCAAGTGCTCTACCACTGAGCTGCATCCCTAGCCCATTTAATTTTTTTTTTATTCTGAGAGTCAAGGTCTTGCTAAATTACACAGACTGCCTCTGATCTCAAATTTGCAGTCCCCCTGCCTCTGCTTCTCAAGTCACTGCCATTACAGGTGTGTGCCACTAAGCCAGCTGTTTTCTAACTTTTCACTACATCAAACACGATTGCCATAAACATTACCCATGTTGAGTATTTAAACTTATAGCTGATCTCCCTCCCCATTGAGGGCACTAGAATCTGGAAATACAAAAGGACTTGAGGATGCTGTGAGCTTATTTATATTCCTTGTGCAGAATGCACAGCAGCACCTTTGGGGTGGATGGATCACAAATACAGTGCTACCTTGGCCATGAAACAGCTCCATGGTTGAACATTTCAGCCCTCCACCAATATTTTCGAGTGAATTCTGGTGCAGCATTTGACCATTTGCTCAGCATTTGACCACCCATGCTAAAACCTGTATGAGATGCCACACTTAACCATGATGCTTCCAGGTCAAACAAAGGGGAAGATGTCACTTTGCATGTTGATTTCAAACAGCAAAGACCTGTCCTGGTGCTGTGTTCACAACCTTGTGGGTATGGATACACACATACACACACACTATATTGTCATTGTGACTCTGAAGGAACTTCCTAGAGGTACAAGTAAATGAAAGAAGAAAACCATAAGAACAAAAATTGAATTAAAAAAGAACTTACTGCTAAGTAAGTGAGCAGTTCACCTGTAGCTGAATTTGCCATTCAGGATGGTGTTGGGACAAGAAATACATTTACGTTATTTTTTACAGGGAAAAAAGTGTTTGGCACTCAAACTGATAGGCATTCTACCAGATTTCCAAAATGGATTGTGGTCAAGGGCCAAGATACCACTTGATACCCCACCTCTCAGAAGACCAAGTAGATAAAAGAGCCCCTTTCTTTGCATAGGACACCCTTGCCAGGCAAACAGCCAGGCAAGCACAATGTAGCCTAGGTTTGTGGGCCCACCTTCTTAGCCACATGCTTTTGTTGTAGCAGACAATTTGTCCAGCACTACACAGCTATTGTGCCAGGGTGACATTTTCTTTCTGTTTAACAAAGTAATGAAGCTGGTATATGATAGAGCTGTTTGGCATACCAAAATCTGGTCACCTCCAAATCTATGCTCCTTTAGCTACCTCAAACTGCCCCTTTGAACAAAGCTACGACCAGTAGGCTGTTTCCACAGCTCTTTATATCAGGGGTCCTTGACCTCTGGGCCACAGATCAGCACTAGTACTGGCCTGTTAGGAACTTGGCTACACAGCAGGAGGTGATTGATGGGCCAGTGAGTGAAGCTTCATCTATATTTACATAATAAATATAATGTGCTTGAACTCTTCTACAAACCATCCCAGGGGAACAGGCAAAAATTGTCTTCCATAAAACTGGTCCCTAGTGCCAAAAAGGTTGGGGACCACTCTTTATATGCAATATTCACAGCATGACACAGAGCATAGTACATTTCATTTTTAAAAAATCAGTCACCACAGGATTATCTAAACATTCCCTACAGCAATTGCATTTACTGTCTGACTTTCTAATTTACCTAAACTTTGTGACATTAAAAAGCCCAAATTGATGAACTCTGAAAAAAAAAGCAGTCAAACAAACAAACAAACAAAAAAGCAAAAATGCTATCATCTTTGGGATTCTCAGAAAATATTCCCTCAGCCAATTCAACTGGGCAAAATGATGAAAACAACAAGCATTTGAACAAGACTTTAACATTCTCCCCATGTTAAAGTGAACATCTAAGTCAATTACTTTAGGGATCACTGCTGTTTTTGACATCCCATCAGGGTGTTTGGGAATTTTACCCTAACCTAGTTCTCCGTTTCCTTTCAAAATCTGGAAAGCAGCTTCCTCCCAAGAACAGATAGCAAAGTAAGAATTGAAGAGTTAATAGCACCATTTCATGTTGTTTAAACTAGTCCTGTTCTGGTGCATATTTTGGCACTTGGCTTTAAGACATATTTTATTCAATCTTTGCGAAGCTGAAAGTTGATTCAATGCCAGATGTTCAGAAATAGACTGAGAGGGCAATTGTAATTTTTCATCCCCCAGTTTTTGTACAGAAACTTCATTGTAAAATTCATTCTAGATTGATGGATGCCCCATTGAAAACTGGGTCAAAACCACAGCTCTGATAGAAAACAATGCCTAAATGAGAACAAATGAGTAGAAATAGGAACAGTCCATTAGATCAGCCATTGGTATCAAGTGGACTGCTTCTGCATTCTTTTTAAACTTTTTATATGGAAATCCTCTCAAACTAAAGAAACATTGCAAAAAATGGTAGAAAGAATTCCCATGTATCTTTACCCATCTGTCCAAATACTAGCGTTTTAACTCATTTTCTTCATCAATCCCCCTCCAGTGCACATCTGCTAAAAATAGAAGTTGCCAAGGTTTAGAGGTGTTTGAAGCATGTGTCCCCACATCCCCCAAATTCACATCCTGGTAGCTTGATCTCACTGTGGCAATGTTGAAGTGGTGGATCTTTAAGAGGTAGGGCCTAGTGGAAGGTGATTAAGTCATGGGGCACCACCTTTGAGAGGGGTTAATGTAGTTGCTTTAGGCCTGCATCAGTTCTCACAAGAGCAGGTTGTTAAGAGAACAGTTCTGCATGAGACTGATTCCCTTCTCACTTTACCAAGTTGTGGTGCAACCAGAGGGCCCTTCATCATACAGCACTAAACTGTCTGAAACTTTCCAGCCACTAGAACTGTGAGCCAGATGTCTTTTCTTTAGAAAGTCCCCAGCCTCAAGTATTTTGTTACAGCCACACAAAACACACTTCTTATTGTTAGGTGCCACTGATGTTTTCTTAGATAATTAAGGTACAATATAAAAATGAGAAAAAATATTAGTGCAATAATACGGTTTGATTCATGACTCATATTCTAGTTTTACCTAGTGAACACTACCCTAACCAAGTGAGCAAGGTGATTATTATCATCAGTAATAGGACAGACTGACCATCTGAGCCACTCATGTTATGTTCTGAGAGATTCATCTCATGGATTCAGTGATATTCCTGCCCGAAATGCATAAACTACATCTACTAATGAGAAAACAGCAGATAATCCCCAAGGCAGGGCATTCTATAACATAATTGGGCAGTATTTGTTAAAACAGCCAAGATCATTAAAATAAAACAAGACATTAATAATCTCAATGAAAACAAAATGGAGAAACTATTCCAAATTAACAGACACTGGGGCTGTTCTGTCCGACTGAACCGTTTGTGTAGGCGAAGAGTAACTTAGTGATTTAACACCAATAACACGCCAATATCTTCATGTTAACGATGAACTCCACCAACCTCATGAATTAACACCGTGAAGATTAACTTCGTGGCTTAACAACTGGGTGGGGGTCACAGGAAAGCAAACTCTCTGAATTCTGAAAAAACCTAATTGCCACTTATATAAACAAATCCATCCTGGGCACTGAGCGTGACAGAGCGAAGAGCTCTGAAGGATAAGTCCACCACTCAAATGTGAACTGTCCCCGGAAGTAGCCCAGCACATGCGCACTGCGGTGGGGGGTGCTGGACTGCTCTGCCCTTGCCGAGTTGTGCCCGCTAGACCTGCATCTGCTAGGTCAGCAGTTAGAGCAACATGTTCCGGGACCAGCGCAGAGTAGAGGGAGAAGAATTTCTCCTTTTTCACATCAGGGCACACTAAAGACTGTTCTACTTGTACAGTGGAGCCACCACCAGGTTTAGGGACACTTAATAGCAGTTAGTGAAATGTTTCCTGACTTGTCCTTTATATTATATAATTAAAATAAATAATAAAATATGATTCTTTTAGAAAAAATACTAAGTATAGGAATTGTATCAATCTTTCACATGAAATACCTTCCAACTCTCTGCCGTTTTACTGAGAAACTGGAACTTGCCCCTGTACGTCTAATGTTATCAGGTTTTATGTGTGCGGTAGCTTCAAGGAATTCCTCATGGATTGGAATCTTATGCAGTTTGAAGGGGAAGGAAGACTTTAAGCAAGAGAATAGAAAATTGCAAATATAGAACTAGATACAAAGTTATCATCTATTTAAAATGAGAGATCACAATAAATTACTGGAGGCTTGGAGATGTCAGTCCCTTTCCATGGCAGTACCTCCAGATAATTATCAGAACTACTCATGGAGAAAGCTTCGTGCTTAAGATATGTCCCTCTCCATGTGACATGTAGAATACTCTATAACTCCCAACAACTCTGCTAGCACTCACAGGGCTGGGGCAAGTGAGCCACTCTGGCTCTTACACTTGGTTAGCTCCACAGTCATTTTATTGTTTTACAGTCACTGTAAATAAGAATTTGTTCACTTGAGTAAATAATCACAAAAAGCTATTGTACACCATTCAAAAATGTATGACAGTTGAAACATTAAAAGTCTCAAAAACTCTTGGTTTTCTTTAAGGGACAAGTGAATCAGTGCAATTTATTATAGTGAGAGTAGGTTTCTAATCCATTGTAAGATTTTCATGTGTCCAACAAGGGTTGTGATAAAATGCTGAAGCCTCATTTTGCAGGATGTGTGTGTCTGGTTAGAAGAAGCATCCCATCCTGGGAGCTAGTTTGGATGAAACGGCACTTTAACCCAGAGACATCCATTGCAAATGTCCTGGAAGACAGCTGTTCGGAGTTGCCATTCAGGATGACAGCAACCCAAGCTCCAGAGATATGCTCTGTGGGGCCCAAGAAGAAGGCAGGTGAGTGAGCAGGCTTGGGTCCAGCCAGGATGCCACAGGTCCTGGGGAGGACTGCGAGGAAAGCCATTCCCCCGCATCACCTGGACAACAGTTTCAGGAGCTCCAACCAGGCTGCCTTGGGGTCACACCCAACCAGCCACACTTTGAGCTAAGGGGACAGAGACAACTTGTTGCCGTCACACATATGTTGGGAAGCTGGGCTGTATGGACTGTGTTTCGTAATCATGAAGGGCTAGGTCAGAAATCACGGGCTTATAGAAGGGTCAAATAGTAGCAGAGATTTCAGCATGAAAATTCTAAGAGAAACAAGCAGAGGAAAGGTGGCAGAGTAAAAGAAGTCAGCTTTAGGTCACATTGCTGAGCCCTGTCAATGAAACAGAAAGCAGCTTCACTCCCTACTTTGCAGTACGTTATAGGGGACAACATGTGGCTTAGGATACATGTGTAGGAGCTTGGACAAATCACTTCAGTAATCCTGTTTCAGCATGTGTAAAACCAGCTTCACAAGAATTCCTGTCTCACAGTTGCTATGAAGATCAAATGGGAGATGCTCTTTGTAAATGGCTGGGGAGGATTCGTGTTTATTTTTCTTTTCATGTGGTTGTAGAAACGGCTGGTGTTTCAAGATCATCTATAATAGGCCACCAGTAAAAGCCACATATTTTTGTTATTACAACTCCCCTAATTCCAGAAATAAACATCTGAACCAGCTTAGTCCCTGGAGGAATTAGGATCAGAAGGGAATAATGCCATGACCCCATCTTCCATTATCACTGTCATTTTCATACAGGTTTACCTGAATATTTAGAACTGCCTTGAACAGGAAATAGATTGCAAAAGAGTCACCTAATTATAGCTTTCGGTTACATGTAAGAGCAAGAAAATTTTATCTACATGATGATTGAGTTATTCACAGATTAAGGGCAGATATAAAACCTTGGAGTTAGTTTATTTTATTTGCATATAATTTAGCTCTGAGGGTGTCACTTTTCCTTTTTGCTAACCTTCTTGATCTGGATCTGCCCTCCTGTCCCTGCAGAGTCACATGCCCATCAGCTTCTCCATTTGTCCTTCCTGTGGGATGGTGTTGCGCTCCGATCTCATTTCTCCCCATGTCAGCCTGAATTTATACAGTTTTCCTGCAGCTTTTCCTGCTCCATGCTGCTGCATAGTGTTTTCTCTAATTTGCCACAACTTAATGGCCAAACCTCATATTTAAAATGGATACAAAAGGAGGAAAATAAATAATTTCCAATCATGGCTCATTATGGCTGCGTGGCCTTGTCAGCTGTAACTGCAGACTCGTGAAAATCATCTTGGGTATTTGCAGTGGAGCCTAAAGAGCCCTGTGGTTTTGCTCCAGGAAGGTCTGTGTGTAACTCTTCCGTTTGCAATTCTTCCACCACTTTCAGGTCTTGGAGTGAAGAAGGCTGTGGGAGGAGATTCTGCTAGAAATCTGCAGCCCACGAGCTACAGTACCCTCTCAAGGTCATGCCCTTGCCAAAGGTGAAGTGGAAGTGCAGGAACTCCACATTCCCATGAAGGCTTTGTTCATGTACGTTCACTAAATCACCACCGAAAATGAAATAACAAGCACTGATCTCCTTTCTTGTGAAGGTTTTGAGAATCTTCTGTCAGTTCAGCCAGAGTTTCAGTTGTCATTTAGAGATGGACAGCAAAAAGCATGTGAAAATGGAAATTACAAACTTTTTAATTTAAGAAAAAATATGTCTTATTAAAGTACAGATTAAAAAGGAAAACAGGCTTATTGTGAATCAGATATAAATTTTGTCTACATGGACTATTTTGCCTCAGATTCTTAAAACCTGTTGATGTATTTTTGTATGATGGATGTGGTTTTATTTTGGCAGGGGTGTATGTGAGTGTGGGCGCACCCATGTGTGCACATGCATGTGCATGCATTATTAGAACTGGAAAAACAGTATTCTACAGTTAAACAGAATGAAACGATTTTTCTCCATCGAGTAATTTTTCCCAGTAACTCTCCTGAAACAACTTCCATCTGCAATCTTACTTTCAGAAGTTTTAATTATTTTTAATTTTGCCACTTGTTTTCTGAAGAGTGCTGTTGGTGATCGATTCAGATGGCAAGGGGCCGGGTTTAATCAACTGCAAGTGGCTTCTATAACCTTTGGTCTGGGAAGTAAACAGGAGGAGAGCAGAAACTCAGTGGCATATTCTCTTTCAAACATGTGTTCTTATTTAATGAATTCTCTCTCAAATAAAATAAGCCTGTAGTTATTGGTGGTCAGTTTCATGTAATAGGAGCTACTGCAGTTTTCCCATTAAAAAATAATATAAGACTGCAATAAAGCAAACTGTGAGTCACTTTATTGGGTATGAAGTAATAAACCAGCGGTTATAATGATAACTTCTATGATGTGTCTTAGAAGAAAAAACCTTGATTTTTTTGGTTTGCTTTGGGGTGAGACTTTTTGGCTTAGTGGCCCAGAAAACTAATATATGACCAGATTCCATTCCATAGCTCCAGGCTCTCCCAGTAACTGGAAGATGTCATTCCCAGAAATGATCACAATCATAATTAATTGATCATGAGTGTGTAATGTGTTGTTTAATATCTCAGTCTTCCGTAGCTCTCTATTCAGTACTTCCAAACTCTACAAATGAGCAAAGGTTAGTTAGTGTATGCAGCTGAACTACTGCATTCATGAATGAATGGCTGGCATGTGGAGAAAGGCAAAAGAAAGTTGAAAATAAAAGCAGAAAAGAGATAGGGAGGGAGACAAGGAGGAAGGAAGGAAAAACTAATAGAAAAAAAATGAGGAAGAGCAAGAAGGAAGGAAAGAGACTGACCAAAAAGGAAAGATAAACGAACAGAGAGGGAAAAGGGCAAAGAAAAGGAGGACAAAAATGAAGGCATTTATTTCTTGAGCCTGTACTATCTGGCAACTCTGCCAAATGCTTTGTTTACTCCTAATAATATCTATATCAAACAGGTGTTTTTCACTTATCTTTTCAAGTTAAGTAAATCACCACCCTAGTAAAGCGCTTCCACGACACACGCTCCCAGCCACACCTTGCCCCGTTTCCGAATACAACAGCCTTCCGCAGCTCCCCACTATGCAGTAGCAGGAGAAGGCGGCAAAGGCATTTCAACCGTGAATGGCTGCTGAGTGCTGGGTGTAGAGAGGATCGCGTTGCTGGGAACCCAGGCGGGACCGGCCGGAGTATCAGAGAGAAGACTGAACTTCATTCCTGCCGGCAGGAACAATATTTTGCAGACTACCAGAGAGCTGTTGTGGGATGCGGGTTCTAGTCCCCTGAAAGTGATATTGAACACCCAGGGAATTTTTCTTAAAGACGCCATAATTCACGGCTGGATATTAACCAGGCCTAGGACACGCAGCGCTGCGGAATCCTCTTCTCATTTCGCTGGCTGGCTCGTAGCCGCCAAGCGTTTCCAATACAGCAGGGGTGTTTGGTGAAATACGACTTTCTGATGGAGCGAACGCCTGTGGGCCTCCGTGATAAACACCAGTTCAGGCGTTCTGTGGCTTACGAGGAGGACGGGGGCCAAAACCTCCAGATGCGTTTGCACATCCCTCCCTCGGCCCGACCCCCCAGCCAAATTATCTACGTTTATTTTTCATCACTTCTGACTGTGACCAATAATTTTTGTATGAAGAACATCAATGTTTTCCCTTGCTTTGCACGGTTTTCTGGGTCTTCTCTCTTTGCTTTTGGATGCCTAGCTGTATTTGACTTAAGGCAGTTTTCTGAAAGGGAAGTTTTAAAGAAACATTAACTGTGTGAGGGAACTGGTATAAACCCATTGGCCTCGATTAAAGTCCATGCACCTTATCGCTTTAGTTACCCCTCTCCTTTTTATTGCCTTTTTTGGTACCTAATGCTAACATATTTCATTTTCTACCAGTGTATTTTTCCAGTACTAAAGCTATGCTTTTTTAGGTCTACCTAGAAAATTTTGAGTTACATCATTTGCACAAATATGTTGATGTTAACATTGAAAAACCTCTTTGCTTGCAGTTGTATATTTTATTTGGCTAAAAATGGCTCATGTCTAATACATTACATGTCCTTTGGTGATACTATTTAAGCGAGAAATTCCAAAACTCACAAATACCGAATAGCCAAAAGTTCCAAAGCTGTGCGCGAACACTAAACATGCAATATATCTCCTCCTTTTCCAAACAGAAATAGATTTCTCTCTGATTTGTTTGATAAATTTGACCCAAGATTTCCATTTGGAGTTATTGGAGTTCCTACTGTTTTTCTGCGTGTTGGTGGGCCAAGGCCTAATCACCTCGAAGCCCCACGGAGCCCATAAATTACAGCGAAGAGGTGAAGCTTTGTGTTTCTTCGGCTGGGGAAGAAGGCCATTTCACTGCAGCCTATTTTGACAGGCATGAATTTAATTCATTGTTTTATGACAGATGGGAAAAGTGTACATGCTCATAGTACTGATTTATGGTCATTTGGGTCTGGAGGATTCCATAATTTGCAAGTAATGTGAAAACAGATGGATAGGCAGACACCAAAGGTTAGGCGGACCGCGCGTTCTCTGTGCTGGTTACAAATGGCGTCCATATGCGCCGGGGTTGTGGGTGAGGTCTGCACATCTCTTTCAGGGAAAGTGAAATTTGGGGAACATTTCTAAACCTCAATATTTCAAGAGTTATTCTGGGCCTTCTTGAATGTGTTCTACTTTGTACTTTTCTTTTTTTTAAGTGAAAACACTTTTTAAAAGGTGTATGTAATACGCTCATAATTATCCAAACAAGTAATTCCATCTCAGGCATTTGTGGCTGTTTTCATTTCAATTGACAAATTTATTTTAATAGAATGATTGATTGAAAATCAGCAGTTGGGGAGTTTCAAAGGAAATACCTTGACTTGGGGACTGGCTTTTTTTTTTTTTTTTTTTTTGTAAGAAATGTGTTTGGGCTTAAATGAATGAGTTTCTACTTTACAAATCATTTTGCCATTTTAGAAAATAAACAGATTATCAAGTAAAATTACTTACTTGATACTAAATATTTGATATGCTTTATACTATTAAATGACTTCTCCAAAGAGAAAATGTCAACAATTTTTTGTGAAGAAACTTTAGACTGATAGCAGTAAGGTAAATCCGTAGTTAATTTTAGTTGAATTAGATGTAATCCATTTAAAATATATTGACAAAATATTGTGCTTTGTTACTGACTGTCATGCCCAATCATCATAATGTCATTATTAACTTGGCTTATAGCATTTAAATATTAAAAAACTAAATGTGTTATTCATTTTAGTGCTGAAAACAGAAGTCGCATCTCATTCCACACACCTTCGCAACTCTGAAGTTGTGTCTTACTTCATTTCGTTTTGAAAACTGGAGATGTAGATTACTATTCCCTAAACTGAGCATGCAAAGTATAGATATAATTAAGGATTGCTTTACTTTTTATCAAATCAACCTTTTGGCAATAAACTCTGTCAGAAGACAGAATGTTTTACAAAGTCAAAATATTGTCTTATTTTATTATAATTTGAAATAACATTTTAACCAATCTGATCGCTCCTCCTGAGGTTTAGCCAGCACAGAACTCTCCGTATTAGTCCAATTAAAAAGACATTTGCACCTTCACATGGTACTGTGTGGGCAGCAGTATTTAGTCTTATTAGACACTCCAACCTTTGTGCATTTATCCTGGGAAGAGAAAAATTTTGAGACTGATAACTAATTTTAGTTGACATATAGATAAAACAGGGCTGGGATTTAGCTCAGTTGGTAGAGCACTGCGCTGCAGTCTCTGAGGTCCCAAGTTCAATTCCCAGCACCACAAAAATGGGAGAAGGACCTGGCAATCCACTCCCAAGGCAATCCCGAAACAGTCAGCCATTGAAAACCCTATGAGGGTCGCTATGAGTTGGATACCGACTCCACGGCACCTAACAACAATAACAACATAGATAAAACAAACCAAGCTTAGCAAACTAGTGTTTTCTTACAGTTTAACCATGGGCCCCTCTTTAACTACTGAAAGAAAATCATGCATGTGTGTGTTTTCACACATCCTTTCTGAATTAATCTGTGGGTTGGAGGTGCCATTTATGTCTTAGGCCATAGCTACCTTCATCTCATTGCTGGCTAGATAGGGGTGACCTCATCACAAGGTACCAACAAAAGTTAGGTGAAAGCCAATCAGAGAAGTCTCATCTGACCTCAGATTTTTTTCTTGGCCCGAATGTTTAGATTTTTGGTAATTATGCAGACTGTTGATTAAAGAACAGTTTTATTTACAACCTGCTGTGGTTTGAATGTTTTCCCCCCAGAATTTATGTGTCAGAAACTTAATCTGTAAAATAGTATGTTAATGGTATTTGGAGGTATGACCTCAAGGAGATGACTGGGTGCTAAGGGCTCTGCTGTCATGAACAGACTAGTCATGACTAATGGATTAATGGGTTGTCACCGGAATGGCTTTGCTGTAAAAGCATCTTTCTCTGGCATGCTTGTTATGAACTGCCATGTGATGTCCTCTGCCATGCTGTGACCCAGCCAGAAGCCTTTGCCTGGTGCTGGTGCCAGGCTTCAGGACTTCCAGAACTATAAGCTAAATACAGTTCTTTTCTCTATAAATTATCCAGTCTGTGGTATTCAGTTCCAGGATCAGAAAACAGAATAAGACACAATGCCATTTGACATCAAAATAAGTACCAAGGGCTTCCTTTTATTATGTACTTTTTGAAATGGCTGTGGTAAATTTCGTCAATCTCTTCATGTGCATGGTACAAATAGGGCCATATTGAAATCCCATAAACTCTGGCAATGTGAGGGGCAGCTCCTGGGCCACCTGGCAGAGGCATCACCTGTCCTGTGCCTAGCCATCCTGCACTTTGACCTGGCCCTGCCTCTGTCTCACTTTCAGTCCTCTTCCAGAACTCTCCCTCCTGCCCAGGCTCCCCACTGACTCCAGTGTCTGGCGTGAGCAGGTGGATGGGGACCAAGAGTCCAGACCTGTGCTTCTTTGGAGCATGTGGTCTCCTTGGCAGAAGTCACCTCATTCCCCATCCCCCAGGCTCCCTTTGTACTTACAGTCTCTCAGTCTTACTGAACCACCAAGTGATTGGTTATTTACAGTTTTCTCCTTTACTTTAGGAGGCTGGCTTGATGATACTAACTTTTAAAGTTCCATTATCTACTTGAATGACTGGAACACAGCATTTGGTCCACAAAAATTATTTAAAAATATGAAAGGAAATTGATCTTTAAGTCAATTATATAGTGATAGAAATCAGTCAGCTACACTAGATTATGAAGTAAAGGAAAAGCAAATTTATAACAGATACATAGTAATAATATTTCTTCAGAGATGCAATAACTGTATATAAAGAGACCAATTATAGAAATATATTTTTTTATTTTTAAAATATAGATTTCTTTTTCTAATTGCACAAATAATGTATAAAAGGATCCTCCTTGACAGCATTTCTAACAGTTCACACAAAATAATAATCAATGTCCCTAACTTTCTCCTCTTCCTACCTTCTTGTTCTGAAGGGACCGGGCTCATTATTATTTTTTTATTAGAAATTTTTAATGTACATCATAATGTGATTCATTTTGACATGCTTTTCATTGTGACAATTTTCATATATGCAATTTGATAAACATTATTCATATAGGTTACCCCTTACCCTCCTCTATGTTTCCCCCCCTCCCCCCCTTCATTATTTATGAATCACTTCCTATTCTTTCTTCTTTCTGGTTACAAAAACATACAAGTTATATCTAGGTATAGCATTCTATCTTTGTTTGTATGTTTTTGATGTTTAAATAAGTAGATAATATTTCTAAACACATACTATAACAGTCTGGTATGTGATAGGTACTATTATTGCTTCAACTTTAGAACTGAGAAAACTGAGGCCAGGGAGGTTAAATGACCTGCCCAGGACAAGTGGTACATTGAGGACAGGATCCCAGGGGCTCTGAACCAACTTCTGTGCTATGCTATGTCAAAAATGAAACCACACCAAATGAACCACTTTGCAATTATTTTTTCACTTAATGATATATCTTAGATATGTCTCCACATTTTTATATAGAAACAGACTCATTACTCGTAATTAGTAGCTAATATTCCATACCATGGATGTATTCTAATTTATTTTGCCATTACTATCTCCATGGATATTTAGACCAATTCAAGTTTTTTGTTATTATAAATTTAGAACAAATATTGCTGCATACGCATAAGTGGCAATATCTCTGACAAATATAAGTAGAAGCAAAATCCTGGGCCAAGGGGTATGTATAACTTTCCATTTTAATAGATGCTCTTAAATTTTGATTCAAAAAATCTTTCTTAGCTATAACTTTCACCAACCAATATTATTTATTATGTTTAAAAAATATTTTGAGTATGAAGGATTAAAAAATAGATAGTTGATAGTTTTAAGTTGCATCGCCCTAACTATATCAAGGTTTACTTTGACTATTTTCATATTGATTTACAGAGATTCTTCATATATTCCAGGCACTTATTTTATATGTGACATATGTTGCTATTAAATTTTCCCATTATGTTACTTTTCCTTAGGCTTTTTGACTCAGATTATTCAGTTGTTTTCAAGGTTTCTGTAAGGAAACCTCTGCTGGATTTCTTATACTGCTTAAGAAAGGTTTTTCTGCTAAGGAGTTTTAATTATACTTTATATTATGGCACAGTTACATCAAGATTTGTTTTACCATTTACTTATTTACATACAAATTTTACTCTGGAATTTATTAATGTTTATAGTATAGGTTGAATTTTTTTCTCATTCAATTTTCCCAGTACTATTAATCGAATAATTCTTTTGTTTTTCACTGATTTGAAGTTCCACTTTCTCACAAATCTAATAAAAATTACTTTATTCTGATAATTGTAGTAATATTAACAAATGCAAAAACAAAGTGATTAGACAGAAATTATAAGTAATGATAGTGCATTAAACCACTGTGTAGTGTCTAGAGGACTTTTCTCCACTCATAGTATTATTTTATGTGGCTGATATTTTACTGTTTCTTCTCCTTAAAGAATAAGCATTTTAATATAATGTCTACTGCTTTACTAATTAAAACAATGGTATAATATGTATGATATCAAATTAACATAGACTTCTAAGATGCCAATATACAGAAGTGGTGACTGGAATGTGTACATTATTCCTAGTATTAACATTTACTTGTGCAAATGCTCTGGAAAAAAGATAAAATATTTTAAGAGTATTACAGTGCTTATATGTTTTGATCTTGTAGTTTCTTTTCATAGTACATATCCAAATGGAATAGTCAGAGGTAGAAATGGATAGTTGAATAAATTAGGGTCCATTTCTAGGGTAGAATATTATTACAAAGTGCAATAATGCCTTGCAGACCTAGTGTAGTAGTCTCTGCTGCTGTTTATTAAACATTTATAGCTCCCCATCTTCTGGGCGTGTGGGAGGCTCACCCTTTATGGATACCTTGTGTTTGGGGGAGGTTGTAGGACTGCCTGACAGTGGGTCACATGGAGAATTGACATGTCATTTCCAGGCCAAAACATTTAATGGCTAATGGGAAACATTCTGAGTTTAGCAAAAGGACCAACAATATTTGAAATGACATGGCTCAGTGAAGATGATAAGTAGAGATCTTCTACTAACCATAAATGGAAATATGGATTGGAGAGAAAAGGCAATGCATTGTTTAAAGCCACTGGACACTAACCACTAGTTACTGATTAATACAGAGGAGAAATGGTTCACAAAGTAAAATAATAGCCAGTGGAAAAAGGTAAAGAAATATGTCATATAGGTATAAAGTAGATTTTTTTTGGGGGGGTGAATAATGTTCTAAATAATGTACAAATCCTAAAAAGAAAGAAAAAACTTCCTTCATATTGTTTTTACCTCTAGGTGCTGGGACTATAGAGTTTTCTTCTTTTTAATTTTCTTTATATTTTCTAAAATAAATTCATATCATTTTATTATTATTATAAAGTTTGCCTTTTAAATCTGTATAAACATAATCTTTACTGGCTATGTAATATTTCAACATGTGAATATATATATATATATATATATATATATATATATATATATAAATTAACCAATCTCATTGCAATGAATTCAAGTTAGTTATGATTTTCCACCATTTTCATAAGATAGTGAATGTCATCATGTATAATTTGTTTGTTTGTTTGTTTTTCTTTTTTGTGGTACTGGGAATAGAACCTTGTGCATGCTAGGTAAGTGCTCTACCATTTAGCCATATCCCCCACTCTTATTATTCATTAGTAAAATTAATTACTGAATGACTATGAATACTTTGCCTGCAGCTGTAGAACCCTGGCATCTGAAATAGTCAGATCTTGGAAGCAAAGCAGGGTTGGGCCTGTTTAGTGCCTGAATGGAAGACTGCCTGGGAACACCAGGGGCAGTAGGCTTGGGAGAAGGACCCAGCAGCCCACTCCCAAAATAATCAGCCATAGAAAACCCTTTGATAGCAGAGAAGCACTGACACAATGCCGGGCATGGCACAGTGTCGAGGAGTGTTTTGTTCTGTTGTACGTAGGTCACTATGCACGAGACCCAACTTGATGGCACCTAACAACAACAACAATGAGTATTTTAGGACTTCATAAGTACTATTAAACTGCTCTGACTAATAGTTCCTATCAATTGCACTTTTATTAATAAAAGTGCTCATTCTTCAACAAAAATGACAATATTGAGTTGTTAGGTTTTTTTTCCTTTTTTGTAACTTGGAAACTTGACAAGGAAAATCTTCTAAGGGTGTTGATTCGATTGTCTTAAACCATCTGTGCTGAAGCGCTGGTGTTACGTTTGGTGTCCTACCTCTTTTAGAATGGGAGAAGGATGCGGCAATCCACTCCCAAGCAATCCTGAAACAATTGGCCACTGAAAACCCTGTGAGGGTTGCTATGAGTAGGGCCTGACTTGAAGGCACCTAACAACAACAGCAAAAACACTAATAACAACAATCTCTGAGACTGTGATATGGACCTGCTGCACTTGACTAGCACCTCCGTGGGCCACCTGTGCATGAACCACCACGTGAGACTTCACCTGAACTCTTCCTGCCTTCAAGAAGGCAGGCTCACTCCTGACTCCTTTAGTTTCTGCTGCCATGCCAAATTGCTGCAAAAGTTTTCTGTGTTTACACTCAATTTCTGTGTTTGAGAATTAGTACCAGGATGCAGATCACATTTGAGTAGCACTGATTTATATTTTTTAGTTAAGTCGCTTTGTTGTTGTTGTTAGGTGCCGTCGAATCGGTATCCGACTCATAGCGACCCTCATAGGGTTTTCAATGGCTGACTGTTTCGGGATTGCCTTGGGAGTGGATTGCCAGGTCCTTCTCCCATTTTTGCGGTGCTGGGAATTGAACTCGGGACCTCAGAGAACTGCAGTGCAGCACTCTACCAACTGAGCTAAATCCCAGCCTAGTTAAGTCACTAGTGTCTTCTCAAATGTAATTTTTATTTCACTTTTGTCAGACAGAACCATCTTCGCTCCTTTGTCTGTTGGAATTTTGGTTGCTACTACCTGCATGCATCCAACATCACCAAGGCTATTGCTTCTTTCCTGGTGGCTGGATATCTTATGTGTCTGTGATTCTTTTTTATAGCTCATCTTATCATGGGAAGGATTCGAGTGGCCATGTTGCCATCTTGAAAGTAAAATGATAGAAAGTAGGTACCATGCCAACAGGAAGAAACAAGACCTGGAGCTATTATACTAAAATAAGACAAACTAGACATTAATTGAAAAATTGTTATTAGCCGAGTCATCTCAGCAAGTAGGATGGGCAGAAAGCCCAGGGTCTTCCTTCCTCCATAAACACACTGATTGCACAATTCCTGAACAAATTGTCTTTGCCAAACCCAGGGGAACATAAACCCTGGAGTCAGCAGGCAGACTCAAGACCCCATCCCCCAGGGCAGCACTCACCATCAGGAAGAGACCCCTAGCTTGAGCTTCATCCAAGGGACAGAGGGCCTGTGCTCATCCAGGGTGCTGACTCTTCTTAGTCTGGCATGGTCCAGCTGCTGGGATGGGGTAGGAGGGGAGCACAGTTTGCAGTTTGGGCTGGTAGCTGCCATAGATCCTACACCCAGCTCAACATAGGGTGGGTATGCAAATCAGCAGTTGTCTGCTGCTCCCCAGGAGGAAGAGAGTTGGGAGAGGCCCCCAGAGTCTCTCTACCTGGGCTGGATGGCAAGGGTTTTCAATAGGAAGCGAGAAGCCTGCTCTGTCTGAATTGGATCCAACACAAAGAGTAAAGGAAAATGAAAAATCAGGCAAAGATGCTCCAAAAAAGGGAACAAGATAAATTCCAGAAAACGATCCTAATAAAATGGGGTTATATGATTGACCTAAGCAAGAATCAAAATAACTCCCATAAAGGGCTCACAGGTCAGAAGAATGATACATGAACAACATGAGAATTTTAACAAAGAAATAGAAAATATTTTAAAAATATTTAAACAGAAACATCGTAGCTGAAGAACATAGTAAATAGATTTTCACTACAGTGTTTGTTCCAAAGAAGAAATTAAGTAGAATGAAGGATCTACAAACCTGAGGACAGGTCCCGGGAAATAAATCAATCAGAGAAGCAAAAACCATTACAAGAGACAAAGAAGGACATTATATATTATAAAAGAGTCAATTTGGTATAATAAGCTATGTATATGCACCTAACAAGAGAGTCTCAAAATAACTGAGGCAAAGCTCCATTACACAGTTGTGAGTCAGCCCTGGGGACATGGAGGAGACCATATGGAAGGGAGTTTGACTTAGCCTCCAGACTCTCAGCCCAGAGAAGCTCCCAGCCCATAGCCAGCACCAGCTTGCTAACCATCAGGGTACCATCTTGGAAGTGGATCTTCCAGCCCTCAATGAGACTGTCTGCAGACACTGGATGAGGTAGTAAACCTTCCACACCAAGCTAGGTCCAAATTGCAGTTTTGTGAGCAAAATTAATTATTAGATCTTATTATGTTGTGTTTTACAGTACAAGGAATTGAACCTGTACCTTTACACATGCTAGATAAATGCTCTACCACTGACCTACATCCTCAGCAGCCTCCATTTTTTTTTTTTTTTTTTTTTTTTAATTTTTGAGACAGAGTCTTACTAAGTTGTTCGGATTAGTGTTGAACTCCTGAACTCAAGCAATCCTTCCTTCTCAGCTTCCTGCATAGCTGGGACTACAGGTATATGCCACCACACCCAGAGATAGGTACCACTACTACTTTTGTAATGGTTTATTATATAGCAGTGGCAATCTAAGAATTAAGTCTTACAATTTTTAAGAAAAGTCCAGAGATGGGTGCGGTGGTGCATACCTGTAATCCCAGCAACTAGGGAGGCAGAGGCAGGAGGATTTCAGGTTCCAGGCCAGAGGCAGCTTGCATAACTTAGTGAGACCCTATCTCGATTTTTAAAAAAAATAAATAATGGTCTAGGGATGCAGCTCAGTGATAAGAGTGCTTGCAAAGTATGAGCCTAGCCCTGGGGTCAGGTCCTCAGTGTCACCCCACACACACAAAAAATTCCCAAATCTAAATTTTCAAGTGAAATCTTTAACTTTTAAATAATAACTAATTCTAAATTTTAAATTTTTTTCTGTTAAATTACCTAAAAAATCTTTATGTCATTTTTAGCCTTCTAGGCATGGCACCTAACCACAATAACAACAAATCACAATATAGCACAGTATCTCAATTAATTGTTGCTATAATGCTTCCAAGTAGTTGCAATTTTGTTCTCTTTCTAGATAACCAATGAATCTGTAAATAAAACAGTTTATAGTCACCCTTCCAATAAGAAGTTCAGTTATACAGAGTGCTGTGGCAGGAGCCTGTAATTCCAGTGATTCAGGAAGCTGAGGCAGAAGGATCAAGAATTCAAGGCCAGAGGCAGCCTGCATAACTTAGTGAGACTACATCTCAAACTAAATAAAAATTTAGAAGGGGCTGGTGCTATAGCTAAATGATAGAGCATTTGCCTAGCATGCACAAGGCCCTGGGCTCAACAACCAGGACTAAAGTAAAGAAAGAAATATGGTTATGATCCAAACTCAGCAGAGTCTGTCTGGTTTCTCCTACACCATACCATATCTTAATACAGAAGATAGATTATTTCCTGCTTCATTTAATATTCCTATTACTGTATTGTTTAGAAATAGTTCCAAGGTAATTTTGCTTCTTGCCCTTTTCTATCCTGTTGTTGCTGTTCTCTTTCTCTTCTACTTCATTTCCCTTAAACTCCTCACCTCCAGCTTTATGTATTCCCTAGGTGCCAAAATGAAAGTCATTAAACCAAGGAGAACAGTGGCGATTGTTTTTCTGGACTGCAAAGGTGTAAGCTGCATAAGTCAGGCAGAGTGGCCCATGTTCCTGCCAACGCACACAGCACGAAGTTGCTGTGCCTTCCTTCAGCATCCTCATTTTGTAATGGGCATTATTTCTCTTATTTGTTCTTTATAACCAGTTATCATTGCCCCAGATCCTCTTTACTACAAAATGTTAAGAAGTAGGAGACCTGCAGAGTCAAGATTTGGAAGCCAGTGTGTCTATTTGGTGGTAGGTGGGAGAGATAGACAGAGCTGCTTTACTGTCACTTCCAGAACAGAAAACAGTGACAGCCACCACTATTTCCCAGGTGATTGTAAAATAAGGGGGAAAAACACCTACCATCATTGTCTGGATGGCAAGCATATCCTTGGAACATATCCAACTAGATCAAGACCTTTAGGCTCCAAATACAGGTTGAATATCCCTAATCTGGAAATCCAAAATCCAAAATGTTCCAAAATCTGATGCTAGTGTATACATGAAAAATACCACCCCTGACCTCATATGACAAGTCATAGTCAAACACAGGTGCACTGCAAGTATTGTATGTAAAATTACCCTCAGACTATGTTTATAAATTGTATATGAAACATAAATGAATTTTGTGCTTAGATTTGGGCTCCATTCCCTAGATATCTCATTATGTTTATACAAATATTCCAAAATCCCAAATCTGAAGCATTTCTGGTCCCAAACATTTCAAAAAAGGTATACTTAGCCAGCACAAGGTAATCAATACGTTTTCAAGCTGATTGCCTAAATTTTCATGTTAATACCTGTTCAGATATCTTTGTGGCTTTTCCTTAGTAAGTTCTATTCCTGGTTAGCATACATTTAAAACACTTTTAAAGTAAATCTATAACAAAGCTGCTTTTGTATTCTTTAAATTTATGAAGGGAAGCTTATAACATTATGATACAATTGTATGCACATGACCGTGGGGCATTATTTACTGAGCTGACAAGGATTTTGGACTTGGTTCCACTGCTGTAAACTGAGAAAAAAATTCCAAACAATATCTATAGGTCTTAGATTTTCTACATGTAATACATGGATTGGAAATAGGATTTAGCTCGGTTCGCAGAGCGCTGCTCCACACTTTTTTTTTCTTTTTTTGCCATAGTAGGGATTGAACCCAGGGCCTCATGCTTGCATGCTTTGCAAATTCTCTACCACTGAGCTGCACCCCCAGCCCATTTTTTCACTTTTCAAGATAGGGTCTCGCTAAATTATACAGACTGCCTCTGGTCTCAAATTTTCAATCCTCCTGCCTCTGCCTCCCGAGTCACTGGGATTACAGGAATGTGCCACTGTGCCTGGCAGCTGCTCCACTCTTCTGAGGACCTAGTTTCAATCCCCAACACTGCAGAACTGGGAAAAGGATGTGGCAGTCCACTGTCAAAAACAATTAGCCAATTAGCTATTGAAAACCCTATAAGGATCATTATGAGTCGGACGAATTGATGGCATCTAACGACAGCAGTACATAGATTGTTAATAGCTGATCTGCAGGCTGTTTTGAGACTAGAACAAAAAGACGTAAATATGTTGGCCAACAAGATTTTTCAAAGCAAAGAACCTCTATAAACTCAAAATGTTTTTGACTTTTTATTATTTTACGTGAAAAAAAATGCATCACATTAGACATTGTTTTACCTTTCTATTCATTTAGCCATAGTTGCTATATTACAAATAGGAGATTGTAGTACATAGAGCAACTCATCTCAAATTATGCTCAGGGAACAACAGTGTCTTGAATAATAAGAGGTTTGGGTAAAGCAAATGAAGTTTAAAAAAAGAACAAGTATATTGTATGGTGAGGTAAGTTTGTGACATGTCTGAGCAAACACCATTGCTGTAGAATGTATTAATGCTTGTTGTTGTTAGGTGCTGTCCAATCATGTCTGACTCATAGCAACCCTCACAGGGTTTTCAATGGCTGATTGTTTCGAGATTGCCTGGGAAGTGGATTGCCAAATCCTTCTCCCATCTTTTCAGTGCCAGAAATCGAACTTGGGACCTCAAAGACTGCAGAGCAGCATTCTACCAACTGAACTAAATCCCAGCCCTTATTAAGGTTAGTATGTATCTGTTCTCTTATTTCCCCACTGGGTCAGACGAGATACTTCCCCACTCTAGTGTAAGGCTTGGTTGTGTGACTTGTTTTGGCCAATGAGATGTGAGTGGACATGATCTATGTCGAATTCAGAGAACATTAATCCAGATCAAACACATATTTCATTTGGCCTCTTGGACTTCTCCCCATGATCATACAAGTGCTTTCTCTAGGAGAGAGCTGCTCCTTGCTCTCAGATTCAGAAGCACAAATGTGCTCCAGATCTAAATGTCATCTGTGTTTTCCAGCTGAGCTAGAAGAGCTGACATGTAAAAACTAAATGATACTTCGAAGACACTAAGATTGGGAAGGAAAAGGTTGTTCTGCAGCATTTCCATAGCAAAACCTGATTCATTCATACATTAAACACCTTCTATACCACAAGATGTTCCAGGGCATTTAATATCTTAATAATCACTATAGATCTCAAAATTAACTGTCTCCAGACTTATGTGTTCTTGGGAAGCACTGCCTTAAAAATAAAATCTTTAGATAGAGTTTTTAAACCCCATGTTTTGTCTTTAAAGTTAGAAAGTATTAAGATTACAAACATCCCATCTTTGTACCACTTAATAATAGCTACGGCTTTGTTGCATAGTAACATCTACTAGTATTGATTGGTGATAGAAGATAGTAGTTGAAGCATTGGTTTTGAGATCTGAGAGCCCAAATTTAAATCCTGTCCCACCGTTTAAGATAAGACACCTTGGGAAATTCATGTACATTCTCTGAGAGTTAATTTCCCTATCGGTAAAATTTGGCTCACAATACTTGCTTCATTATAGAACTGTTGTGAGGATGAATTGAAATATATAACTGGCTTAGCACAGTGCCTGACCCAGAGCATTCACTCACTAAACAGTAGCCAATGTCATGATTTTTAAAGCTCCATTTCCATAAAATCCTTTTTAGAGAAATTGGAAATAGGAAAGCAATAGGGCTAAGGAATAGAGGACAAGTCGCTTTTGATCAAAGAAGAGATTATTTAGGAGAAAATATCCCTTAATATTTTTTTTCTATTTTGGCTGAATGTATTTGTGTCATTTTCAAGTACCTGTTTTATATTAATGAATTTGAGTTTTCCTAATCTCCACCCTTCTCCACAAACCTCCTCCATTCCTTGACACCAAAGCAGAAGTGTAAAAAGACTGATGGATGGGCTGTCTGTGTTTACAGAATGAGGGACCACCATATTCCTAATGTGCTGGGGGGCTCCCAGAACCTCACATTTTCACAAAACACCTGCTCAGCCCAGATTAGCAATTTCAGTTCCCATTAAAACCCAAAACCAAGGTTGGAATTTGGAATCACGCAGTAAGTTTCAACGTCTGAAAGCATGAAGTGAGCCTCTCTCACTGGCTATGACTGCTCTGCTTTCAGTATTGGAAAGGAAATGATCTTTTAAAAGGTGGGATAAGCAAGAGGAGAAAAATCTCCCCTGGCCTTTCCTGGGGGGATACAGGGCATTTCCCCAAAGAGCCCTGCTAACTCCTTGACCTTCCAAGATTCCTGTGTTGTGCCAGAGAAGGAAATGGACTAGCAATTGCCCATTGGGGTAAAATTTAAGTCAAGTCTCGGTTTTGAGCTCAACTTAAGTACTACATTTTGATGTTTTTAAGAAGAAAACTTTACCTGTGCAAATGATGTTTTTCTTATAGAAAGATCTATAAACATATTTTGACAACTTTTGAAATGGGTTAAAAGGAGGGTTATATTTCTAAGTGTTCATGATTTCAGTCAGGGTGAGTAAGCTGAGCAAATCATCTATTCATCTTAGATGTATTTAAACTCTCCTTAGTGTGCCTTGAAATTCTCCATAATTTCTAGTTATTCTTTGTTTATATTTTGGCACCATTTTACTCCCCCTACCTTCCAAAAAACCCAACACTAAAGACAAAATGTAAGCAATCAGAAGTTTATAGAGTGGACAGTTCTGAGGGCATATGTATTAATCCACCCAATTATTTTATATGATGAACAACGGGAGGATCATTTCAACTCTCATGAAGAGCTCTTTTGTTAAAACATTTCTCAGTATCACCAGCCATCCCCTAATCCTTTTCTCACTGAGAGGAAAGTTTGTAATATCAAGGTCCATGTGAAGAAAGGGGAAACATTTACAAGAAAGCCAGCCAGGCAGGTGACAGCTGGGCTGTACCAAATATAAAGAATCTTTTTCTTTCTCTTTTGACTGTGGTAAAATATACATAACGTAAAACTTGACAATTTTCACCATGGTGAAGTATACACTTCAGTGGCACTAAGAATATTCACATTTTTCTGCACCATCACCACCCTCCATCTCCAGAACTTTCTCACCTTCCTCAGCCAAAGCTCAGTACAGGGTAATAGTGACCCCCACCTGCTGTCCCTCTTCGCCTGACAAGCACTGTTTTCTTTCTGTGTCTGTGAGTCTGACTAGTCAAGGTCCTTCCAGGAATGGAATCATCCAGTTTGTGTTCTTTTGTTAACTGGCTTATCTCACTTAGATAATGTTCTTAATGTTCTTTCATGCCATATCAGAATGCTTGTAATGCTGAACAATATTACATTGTTTATATTTGGCTTTATTTTGTTTATGTTATGAAAACTTGTGTGCTTCCACTGTTGCGCATTATGAATAATGCTGCTATGAACACAGGTGTATAGGTAACTGAGTTCTTGCTTTTGATTCTCTTAGATATATACCAACGTCCTACCAACACTTGTTATTTTTCTGGTTTTTACTCCTTTTTAAAAATATAGCTGGTTAAGCCGTGCATGGTGGGATATACCTGTAATCCCAGCGGCTCGGGAGGTGGAGACAGGAGGATTGCAAGTTTGAGACCAGAGGCAGGCTGCATAATTTGGTGAGACCTTGTCTCAAAAAAGTTAAAAAAAAAAAAAAAAAAAAGGACTGGAGGCAATAGCTCAGTTGTCCAGCACTTGCAAAGCACGTAAGCAAGAGGCCCTGGGTTCAACCCCCAGTAACATGTATATATATATATAACATATATATAACATATATATATATGTTATGTATATATATATGTTATATATATGTATATATATATGTATATATATATAACATATATATGTTATATATATGTTATATATGTTATATATGTTATATGTGTTATATATGTTATATGTGTTATATATGTTATATATATGTTATATATGTTATATATATGTTTATATATATGTTACATATATGTTTATATATATATATATATAGAGAGAGAGAGAGAGAGAGAGAGAGAGAGAGAAAGCTGGGCATGGTGGCGCATGTCTGTAATACCAGCACTTCAGAGGCTGAGGCAGGAGGGATTGATGAGAATTTGAGGCCAGCCTGGGCTACACAGAGAGACAGTCTCAATAAATAAATAAATAAATAAAAATAAAAATAAGTAACTACGTTAATGGGTCTGAGGTAATATGGCATGTGGTTTTCATCTGTACTCAGTTCACTTACAGATTAGTAATGCTAAGAGTTCTTTCACATGGTTATTGGCCTTTCTTGTACCTTTTTCTAGAGTCATATCTATTCAAATCCTTTACTCATTTTTAAATTAGTTTTTCTGTGTTGCTGCTGTTGCTATGGAGTTGGTTAAAACTAGATTCACAGTTTAATTATGATGAATATAGTTGCTGCCTCAAAACTTGTTAAGAAAAAGCTCAAAAAGATAAGTATTTTAATAGGTCCTGTTTTACATTGCTGAAATAATTATTGAATAAATAGAATACCTTTTTGTTAAGAAAAGGGAAATTTATTTTTTGTGGAGTTCATTCTGTGTGAATCATGCACTTCTATATTTCATGAAATTCTCCCTTTCCTGACATATTTCTTTTGGACTTCCACAATTAGCAAAGAAAAGTCAAGAGAAGGGTTTTCCATGGGGTTTCTCTTTTCCACTCTTACTGAACTTCTGCTCACTCATTTCTTGCAGCGCTCCTGGCACCAGGTCCTCCCTGTTTGTTTTAGAGATGTGTGTGCCTACTGGATGGTTATGATGAAGGCTGTAGAGACTCCTCTTTAACCCCTGAATGCCATAGCTGTGCCCTGTCATGCCTCACAGCATCCAGCTGCCTCACGGTAAGTTTTAAATTGCAGTTACATGGTGTTGCCTCTGTGCCAGGCCCCACCCTTCACATTCCTTATGCCGTAACTCCTCCCATTGTTCCCTTAGAATCCTATTATTATTTCTATTTTACAGATGTGGAAATAGGCACAGAAAACAAGTACTTTGCCTGGGTCATGAAAGCAGTAGATATGGAACCCAGAGAATCCAGGTGCCCCTCCTTCCTAACCACTTCAGTGGGTGCCCATGGTATAAAGGTCAAATCCCCTTCCTTACTTGGCCCCGAGGACCTCCCGATCCTCCTCTCTTTTCATCCCTGTCACCTGCCAACTGCCCCTCACTTTAAAACAAGTCCCCTGGAGGAATTACTTTCGCCTGGTAGGAAATATAAAACAGGGCATCTTCTGTAGAAATCAGTGTAGTGGTTCCTCAAAAAATTAAACAGAATTACCACATGAACCAGCAATTCAGCCTCTTGGTATATACATGAGAGATTGAAAGCAAAGATTCAAACAAATGTTTATATACCAACTATACGTAGTAGCTCAAAATTGAAGCAATACAAGTCTTTTCATCCAACAGTGTACTTTTAGGGTCCAGCATAAAACTCGGTAGTATTAAGGATGGTATTAATCTCTCAGCTACATCCAATTAGCCATCATTTCTCTTTCTTATGTTCTTGATTGATGGGCTGATACACCACTAAGAATTGAAGAGAAGTGAGATCAGAGTGAGATTAATCTCCTAGGAGACTTCTGCATGACTTTTCCCCCATAAAATGAGAATCACAATGATAAACCATTGCCTATTTTCAGACAAAGACCAAAATGTTAAAATAAGTACCAATTAATGTGGTTTCTAAAAAAAAAAAAAATTAATAGGGAAAAGGAGAGAAATATCTGTGAATAACAATAGTAGCCATGGGCTTTGACTGGTGTCTAGAATATTAGAATGTGGATATTTTTGGACAGAAAATCCCCGGCTCACTAATTTATTACAGTTTATATTTGAGATTGCTTAAAATCTCAAATATAATAAATATACTCTGGGGGAAGCCTCCAGCAGAACCAGGTGGATAGGCTATTCTACAAGAGGGGAAAAGTGAGCAATTTCAGACAGACAGTGAAAACTGGTGCTGGAAATAAGGTTCAAATGAGGGATCAGATGTGAAAAAGACAGAGAAGAAGCCCAGGAGAAGGAAAGAGTTCAAGTGAGTGGAAGTGAGAATGAAGGAGAAGTGAAGGAGATACAGGAATGAATTATGGGAGGGTTTTTCAGGGACTTGAGTGCTGTTACTGTTCGCCCTAATCAGATGGAGAAACTGAGGCACAGGTGACAGTGGATACAAGATCTTGTGACCCAAACAGAATGTGAAGATAGGCCTATGTTAATACTCCACCTTCCAGGATGACGTCTAACACTGTTTCCAGGGGCATCCTCTATATCAGAGCTGATTCCATAAGGGATGGCACAGTTAGTATTTGTAGATGACATAACTGAATTTTCAGACAGTCTAAAAAACTAATTAAGATTTCAGAGCTAATACTAAAATAAGGAAATGTTGCTAAATATACAACATACATTCCAAAATCACATGGCTTTTCAAGTACCAACAATAATTTATTCAAAAGCATGAGAAAATATATGAATCAACATAAGCAAAAAAAAAAAAAAAAATCCAGAGAAAGATAGGTATGGCGTGAGGAAAAAAATATAAAAAGGCAAAGCACAGAAAAACCCACAAAATTTACTTGAAGATCAGAAAATCTTAGTAATTGGAAAGAAATATCATGTGGCACAAAAGATAACAAGATATGGAATAATGCCAGTTTTTTTCCAAACAAATTCAATAATTTACTACCTTTGATCAGACTCTTGATAACATTTCCTCTTTATTTTTCAGTACTCAGGGGTCAAATCCAGGGCCTTGTGCATGCTAGGCAACTGCTCCATCACTCAGCTGCACCTCCAGCCCCTTTTATAAAAGATTTTTTATTTTGAGATAAAGTCTCATTAAGACACACAGGCTGCCTCTGGTTTCGAACTCGCTGGGATTGTAGTTGTGTCCCACAGTGCCTGACTATGAAGTTTCTTTTGAAAATATCAAAGAATTCTCTGGAAAGATTCCAGGAAAAAATTGTCAGGGTTTAAAAAGCAAAACGCACATTGGATGTGGCTCTTCTTAGCAGGTATGAAATAGAAGAGGAGTCACGATAGTAACTTTTATTCATCCCTGATCTGCCATGAAGCTCTTTCTCTGTCTCTGGTGACAACAATGTCACCAGCAACTTCACACAGAAGGGTCAATAACTACTCCCTTTGCCAGAAGTCAGAGAGTTTTAGCCTCTCGCCCCTGTAGAATTCACCTGTTTACCCATTATAGAAATAGACCACGAATAGTAAAGCTGAATAGTATTGATGTAGAATCAGTGGGGGACTGCATGGACCAGGAGTAGGAGCCTTCAATCAAGGGAGCATTAAAGAGTCTCTACCCACCAACAAATACTGACTTACTCAAAGACTACTTACTGATTTTGGAAAAATGAAACAAAACATCCTTACATTATGGAATTAACTAAACTAAATTCCACCTGGGTTAATGAGTGCGATGGAAAAAGTTAAGACAAAAATTTAAAAAATTAAAATACAGAAAAATACTGAAAGTCTATCAGCTTTCACATTGGTGAAAGAATTCCTAAATGAGAAAGAAGTCACAAGGGGAAAGGAGTAGGAAAATTGAATTACCCGTAATGTCAGAAATAGCTCAACCAAACTAAAAGATCATAAATTAGTTGAAATTGCAGCAAAATATCTATGCTCAATATAGAAAGTGCTTATATTTTATGAAAGAGCTTAGAATGTGTTTCAAACTGATCAAAAATTCTTATCCTGTGATTCCCTAATTTTCTTCCAAGGAGAATTATTCCAAGGAAATTATTAGCAATGAGACCAAAAATAAAAAAGATAACTAACTACAGGAACCAGTTCTATGGGAAAGGGTTTAATAACGCTCATGCATCTTTGATAATTATATCCCTGTTAACTTAATATTTCAAAATGACACTCACTGACATTTGAAACTCTCTCAAGATAAAAGTTTAAGAGTGCATATATGTCTGGAAAAGAGAAAAATAATGGTCAGAATTTACAGTAATCCTTCATTAATGTCTAGGGGAGGGAGTGGGATTAGAGAACACAACCTTATATTTTCTATTTCTGCAATGGGTTTGCTTTTGTGTAAACAAAATAAATCACATTTATAACTAAAAAATGAGGAAAAATAAAAACAAAACCTATATTCAGCATTGCGTATCCAATCTGATTTTAATTTTTTTGTGTGTGTATCTACATAGAGAAGTAAATATATCAAAAAAAGATCACAGTAATTACTTGAGCGGAATTATTGTAAGCACTTCCTATTTCTTTTTTTTAACGTTTCAAAGTCTAACCTGTCATCTCATTTTTCTAGTAACAAAAAAAATAAGCAATGTGCTAGTGTAAATACAAAGTTTAAAATAGTTCAACTTCCCGGCTGTAAGCAGACTTTTTGTTTTATTTTACTGCACGTGTGGACAAGCTATTTCACATACTTGTGTCTCTGGTTTGAATTACACAGAAGCCATTTCACTTCCCCTTGTAAGTGTCTCATTTAAATTCCCAGGTGTAGTTAGGTGCAGGGTGAATTAGGAGGCAGCAGCCCCTCTCTTTCCCATGTGCAGTTTTTGGGGTCCATGAGCAATCAGCGGCCAGGTGGCAAGGGCAGAGATGGACCGGTGCGGGCAGGGATGGCAGCCAGGATCCGCCTTTCGTTCTCCGGTTCTCGGGAATGCTTCTCTTTGGGGCTGGATGTTATGAACCTTGATGCAAAGAAATGCTTCCAGATGGAGAATGGGTAGAATCTCTTTTCCTCCTGCACTAGGGATGGGTGAGACTTCCGGAACCATCTAGACTGGAAGGTAAGAAGGGATTTGAATGTCAACAAGATTGGAAGCACTGTGCCGATATTTCTAATATGCATTTTGCATTCAAAAACATAATTGGTTGCTACTGCTGCGATTTCCCTTAGTATTGCTTGAGGTCGGTCAGAGTTAAGTGCTTGAGGCTTGTAGATTTCTGCAAACAGCAAAGTGCAATGAAAATTGTGGTCATTGCTCCGGAAAAGATGGGAATTTCAATCTCCCTAGCACTTGTCTCTCAGCATATCGAAAATCCCTTTTCTTGCAGAACATGTTTGCATACGAAGTCACTGCCTGAGTTCTTTTTACTGACTTTTCTTTCACACCGTGCTAACTCATGTCTTACGTGCCTTTTTTATATCCTGCTGTGTGGCTGAAAAACCTCAAAGTCAGTAGGTGGTCATGGACTTATGCCCCAAATACTGTAAGGAAAGTAGGTGCGGAGTTGACAGGTCTCAGGACAGGATCTTTCAGCACCAGACGTGCGCTTCCAGCCTATAGAACACACACATGTCTCGTAGCTCTCCTGGCACCCTCGGGGGCCAGACAGCACCTGTGGACCATAAGCTGGGCTTCCTCCTGGGCCCAGCTTGCCTGAGCCATGTCCACCCGCTTGGCAGCCCAGACAGGGCAGAAGGTTTCCAAACATAACCATCCCCTGAACAAATCAGGGATGCTCTGTTGCCCCAGTACGATTGGCAGCCAGTCTCTCCAGACCTCGGCTGATATAGCACCATGGCCAGCCGCCAGGCCCCGTTCAGCCAACTCCACAGTCGGCTGAGGTTTGCAACATCTGCCTGTGCTCATTCTGCGCTTCGTGAACACCAGGAGGAAGGGGCTATTCGCTTGGGGTTGTTCATTAGTTGACAAAACAAATGTTTTATTTCCTATGAATTGGGTGCTGATTCCAAACCAGAGGTTTACATTTTAAGACCCATGAACCTGCATCTTCCTTTATAAATGATTCGAAGAGTGGAAAGAAATGCTGTTTGGAACCCAGGCCACCAGGGGGGAGAGGCCAGGGATCTGATCTGGTGAGATAAAAGATTATCCAGCACATTACTTGAGCAGAAAGCTTTCCCCAGTACATGAAGGAGTTTAAGCATTTCTGCCCTTCATAAATCCTTTCAGTATAGTTATAAAAAGCACAGCAAGTATAAACCTTCTATCCTGCCCCCCACAGAAAATGCAGGAAAACTGAAGGGGGAGAGGGATCAACAATCATTGATTTTGGCACCGCTGAAAATAGCTATTTTCTCCAAGGGTAGTGGTCTCAAATCTTTCTGTGCATTAGGGTGATGGAAGAGCTCTTAAATACCCACATAGTCATGCCATACCCAAAGCCAATTAAATCACAATTTCAGTTGTTTAAAACTCCACAGGCAGCCACAGTGGGTGGTGGCCAAGTTTGAGAAGCAGGGTTCCATTAACCTTTCAGGTGACCCCATCTCCTAAAGGAGACTGCATTGACCACGGCCATCCTGTGTGCTCCAGCAAGTCCACGATATTCTTATTCCCAGGCCACCTCTACGAGCCTCTTGGGGTTCCGCTCATATCCCCTTCTGCCGGAAGTCCTCCACACTGCTCCAGGTGTTGATGGACAGCCACCGTATCTGATCACTCTCTCTTATCCATCTATCCCCAACCTCTAGAGAGTTCTTTTGGGTACAAGGATTGTATGTTTTATTTCTGTGTTATTCTATCTCCTTTATATTTTTAGGGCAGGCTGGGGTTTAGCTCAATTGGTAGAGTGCTGCTCTGCACTTTCTGAGGACCCTGGTTCGATCTCCAGCACAAAAACAAAAATGGGAAAAGGACTTGGCAATCCACTCCTGATGCAATCCTGAAACAATCAGCCAGTGAAAACTCTATGAGAGTTGCTATGAGTCAGACGTGACTTGACAGCATCTAACAACAATCTCAGCAATATTTTTAAGTATGCATTAGGACCCACTTTTTACTCTTGAGTGGGTAGATGAATTAATAAATTGACATAAGCGCTTGCCTGGTAATTTCACAGTAGGGTAATTGTACATAACAATAAAATACTGCATGTTTCAAAAAGCTAGAAGAAAGGATAACAGTTTGAAGGAATAGATATGTTTACCCAGATTTGAGCATGACATGATGACACGTATATTGATCATATGGTACATACACCACAAATAGGTACATTTTTTAAGGTATCAGTTAAAAAGTAAATTTGAATTTTAAAAATTCACCTTACATCATCAAGGCATTTCTCTTCATTACATATTTATTGAGCACCTCTGTGGCACTGGCATCTGATCCCGTGAGATCTTGAAAGCTGAACAGGGTCAGCCTGGTTAGTCCTTCAATAGGAGATGGCCTGGGAATATTGAGTGCTGTAGGCTTGGTAGAAGGACCCAGCAACCCTCTCCCTAAACAATTGGCCATCAAAAACCCTATGACTAACAGGGAAGCACTGACATAGTGCCAGGTATGGCACAGTGTTGGGGAGTGTTTCATCTGTCATACATGGGATCCCTATGAGTCAGACCTGACTCAACAGCACCTAACAACAATCTGTGGCCCTGGCCCCTAGCATAGGCTCTGGGAACACAACTCTAAACCAGAGAGCCCCGCAGGTCAATGGCACCGTGTTCCCCGAGGACGACTCCACGGCCGGTTCCTCTCTCTCCTAACATGAAGTGTTCATTTCCCTCTCTTTCTTCTGTTTGTCTAACATGCACCAGCTTCACCCTTCCTTTTCCCTGTGGAAGCCTTGAGATCCAGAGAAGAGAAGTGTGTGCAAGGCTGAACCCGCTTTAGCGAATGCAGCTCTGAAAGGGCTGCTTATTTTTAGCACATGTTTCTGCACCCAGGCTACCTTTAGCAGTTTCTCTCCAACTGGGCTGGCTTCTAAGAGGGAAGTACTTAATTATTCAGAGAGGACTCAACTTAATATAAACATTCCTTGAGCCAGAAAAAAAAAAAAAATTTAACTAACACTGGGGCAAAAGCCTGCTCTCTGACTGTCTATAAACCTGGCTGTTCCAATATCTGAACTCAGAATTCTCTCCCTCCCCCAACACCTACTTAATTTGGATTTTGGATTCCACACATGTTCAAAGTTTTGCACTAAATCAGCCCATCAACAAGTATTTCTATGCCCTTCATTGGGCCCTGCACTGTACCCTTACATTTTCTTTGTATGGATAAATAAATAAATACATAAAAGTGAAATCTACAGAGCTGAGTCAAGAGCTACAATAAATGCACAGGTTGGTGTAATTCCTTCCTGACACCTTTTCTTCCTCCAGTTTTCTCAGAAACTTGCTGCAATTCCATAGGTACCTTCTTTGGCAATAGATTCTTATTTGAGGGGCTACCTTAAAACAGGATACTAATTTAGCAAAAATGTTTCCTGAAGGTCTTGACACAGAGGGGCTTTGAAATGCCCAAATCACAAAGTCAAAGCTTTGGGGGACCACCGCTTTGAAGGAAGTGCCTATGTCTGGAATTCTAGATTGTTTTTGAGCAGACCTAAGTGCCAACAGAGATTTCCAAAAAGTAAAAATGTTATCAGTGCTAAGATATGGGGAGGAGAATCCTGTCAGCAAAGACTCCAGTTTAATTCTGTCTTATATCCCACTATAAGAAAGTTGCTTAATGTCCTATAAAATCTCCTCTGTGTTCTTAGAATTTATCTGAACACAGCTCCATCCAGAAAATTCTATCTTAGGGTAGAATTCTCTTACTAAATCAACCCTTCATTTCAAAGTATTGTAGCTACCTGGAATGCGCTATTCTGCCCAAGCCTCACCCAGATCCCTGGATGCTGCAATTTTAGCCATTTACAGGCTGGCTATGGAAGGCTTTGGGAGTTTATTTCTATTTTAAATCCTGAGGGATAAAAAGGGTAGAGGAAGTTCTGAGATTTGATGAAGTGGTACATAAAAGGTGTTCAACTTCTAAGAAAATTTACCAACTGAAACTGTAATTAGATCATTTCAAAAAATAATGATACACCTTGAAGATTAAATGACCAATGTTGACCTCTTAACAACACATATAGAAATACAACACACATACAATTTACAATATGAGTCATGGTTTATAATAATGGAAATTTCCACAAATTTTATATGGAAAAACCCCAGAAGGCTTGGTGCTTAGCTGATCCACCACAAAGTGCTCTTGGAATCAATATATGAACCATATTAATAAATGCTCATAACTTCAGGGGTTCAGAGGCAATGAGGATGGCTTTAATAATTTTGTCTTAATAATTGTCTGAATTTTTGGTATCTGACAATAGTGAATTTCCCATTTCAAATATTAGACATAGTGTTTTTAAGTGTATTATTTCTATTGTTTTTTATTTGTTTGTTTTGTAGTGCTTGAGATGAAACCCAGGCTCTCTCACATGCTGGGCAAGCACTCTCCCCTGAGCTGCACCCCTACTCCCGTTAGGATACTTTGGTTGTTTTTGTTTCATAGCAACAGGATTGTCACAACACAAAAAGCCTCACAGGATAGTATGTGAATAATTCGTTTAATTTTACTCTAGGTAATGCTTCTCAAAAAGTAGCCTTGGGTCAAAGCCCTCCCACTATCCCCTTCTTCTATGTCAGCATTAGAGTCCACGCTAGCATATAATCAGCACTGGTGAAATGGATTTTCTCCCTAAAACATTATACAAATTTCACAATACACATTTATTAACTCTCAATTATTCAGACTAATGTAATTTTAGAATATTATTAAATACCCCTAAATTACAAAGAAAATGAATTTCCTTTGGTCTGAAAAAAATAGAAAAGTGCTTAATATTTATAGAATTTCTCCAGGAATTTATATTTTTGAAAAAACATTGACTTCTAGATATGTTTATATAATATAAACATTTATGTAACTAGAAAATTATTCTAAGCCTGAATATATATAATGTTTCTGGGTGATTACTAAGTTTATGAGCAATATAGTTTTGGAGAGTCACACATACTACAAGATAAATACTTTTAAATTTTATCCTAATTTTATCTAATTGATAAATGAATATAAAAATGTAAGCAGAAAAAAAGAAGAATGGAATATCTTCTACATGCATAGAATCTAGAGCTAATATAATTTTTGGAGCTAAGCAATTTTGTGAGTTTGATTCCCAAAGCTATATTTTAAATTCTGTTTTCCCCAAAACCCTGGAGTCTCAGCTTCTACTCAGCTGCCACTCTATCCTAAGAAAGCAAGCCTCCCTATATCTGACAGTAAACATTTAAAGACCAAAAGAATGTTATTTACAATCGTCTAGTACCTTGAAAATGAACAATCAAACATGAGAAGAGTCCAAACCTATAGTCCTCTAGTAATAGCATGTTAGAAAATGAAAGTGGAGTAGTGATTTTGAATAATAAGCAATTTGATTAGAGTGCCTGATCTTTGAGAATACTTTTTCTTCTGAATTTTGAATCCCTACATAAAACATGTTTTATTTTGAAGTTGACACTTTACTGTTGCTGTTTTAAAATATTATAAAGGTGTTGAAGAAAGCTGTTGTTGTTGTTGTTGGGTGCCATCGAGGCAAGTCTGACTCATTTCAATTCTCATAAGATTTTCAATGGCTGATTGTTTTGAGATTGCTTCAGGAGTGGATTGCCTTGTCCCATTTTTTGTCGTGCTGGGGATCAAGAGAGGATGATGCAAAAAACAACTATCACTTTCCTCCCAAAAGAAAGCCATAATGAAATGTAGAATTTTAGCAATAACTATTTCCAAACAGTATTTTAAAATGAAAAAAGGGGCATTTTGGCTTTGGGACTGTGTATGTTACTCTGGGGCTGAATGATCTACGTTCCCTCTTTTCACGTGTAAACAGATGAAGCAGGTGCACAGAGCAAGGACTGAGATGGAGGAGGTGAGTACCCCACAGAGATGTCTGACAGGCCCCAGTAAGTGCCCTATAGCCAGGCAGCATTGTCCCCAAATGAAGTTTCAAAAGAACAGAGAGTACCCTGTACCTGGCATTAATGCTTGAGTGTCTGAAAGGAAATCGGGACCCATTGATTCTCTCTCTCTCTTTTTTCTTTATTATGCTTTCTACCGGGGTGGGATTTAGCTCAGTTGTTAGAGCTCAGATCTGCATCCTCTGAGGTCCCGGGTTTGATTCCTAACATTGCAAATAATGGGAGAAGGCTGTGGCAATCCTGAAACAATCAGCCATTGAAAATCCTAAAACAGTCGCTATGAGCCAGACATGACTCAACAGCACCTACCAACTAACCAACCAATGCTTTCAACATTTCCAAGTAAATGGTGGTCCATCCCCTTTTGTTTTAAGAGGAAGGGATTAGAGCTACAGCAAATAGAAAGAAACCCATCACCACCTTGCTGGTCTGAAGAAAAATTCTTGGGGGAATTTCCTGTGTTTCATTTTGTTTTGCTTTGGCTAAAGGACTGGACCCCGACGTGAATGAACTAAGTGACAAATTGCTGTCTTATTTTTCTTGTAGCAACTTTAGGTTTTGTTCCTTTCTCCACTTTACATCTACAGCAAATTAACTTCCCTCTGCCATCTGAAATATCACAGTTTGATCAAATAAGTAAATTAATAAAGCCCAAAGTACTTCCAAGCAAGGCAGACACCTTTCTGTACGCTGTGATTTTATTACTCTTCCCAGCTGATATTTATAACTCGGCCATATGTGGTTAAAAGATTTATTATGAGCCTATGGAATAAGTTCTGTTAATGTGTACAGTAAACGTCCAAGTTTTGACTCTGTAAGCCTTGGAGATTTCTAACAAGATGAAGCCATTTTGATCGCAAGCCAAGCGGTCCACAGTTGGAGCGAAGCCTTGTATTGACAAAGGGCTTAGCTATGTGCCTTAGACTATACTAAGCCTGTGTGTGGGTTTGCTAAGAATATTTACAAAGCTCAGGCAGGTATTTTTCTTCTTCATCACTATCCTCATCTGAGAAGAGTTGAAGTCAGAGAATCTGTTGACTAAAAGTTGAAATGGAAAAATTTAAGACCACAAATAAAGGCCAGACTAAAAAGGCAGGGCAGAGCCAGCCCAGGAGGAGAGTGAATGGGGCATCTGTATGTCCACCCCAGCTGTGTTCAACTTCTGGATAGGTCCTCTGAGCTCACAGGAGAGAGAAAACTGCAGGCACCGCCCATAGGGGTCCATCCCACCATGGCCAGCTGAAAGGGGATAGGATCCTGTCTGGCTCTTTTGACATACTTCCTTCGTTGCTCTTAGTGTATGTCTATATATTTTGTTCTTTTCTTTTCTTTCCTTTTCTTTTTCTTTTCTTTATTATGTGTATGTCACACTTGCATCTGATCTTAGAAGCTGAGCAGGTCTACCCTGGTTAGTCCTTGGATGGGAGACCTCCCGGGAATACCGGGTACTACAGGCTTGGGAGAAGGACCTAGAAGCCCACTCCTGAAACTATCAGCCATCAGAAACCCTATGAATACCAGAGAAGCACTGACATAGTCCCCAGCATGGCACAGTGTCAGGGATTGTTTTGCTGTGTTGCACATAGGGTCGCCATGAGTCACAGCCTACTCAGCTGCACCTAACAATACCAATGTTCTTCAGTTAAATCCTGGCCTCCAAATCTAGCCTTTATTTGAGTTCTGTGCCCCAGCTCAAATTAAGCCCCCCATAAATCCCTTCAGGACCATGCATTAAAAATAAAATCCAAACTCCTCTCCATGCCATGAACACTATCATATCATCTTAACCCTAGCTGCCCTTATTCTCTCCCATTGGTCACTGGAAATCTTCTCCTAGCTTCCTGGATGGCCCAAGCTCTTTCCTATGGAACATAGTTCACACTGTAAAATTTCTTTCTTTCTCTCTCTTTCTTTCTCTCTCTTTCTTTCTTTCTTTCTTTCTTTCTTTCTTTCTTCTCTCTCTCTCTCTCTCTTCCTTCCATCCTTTTCTCTCTCTCTCTCTCTCTCTCTCTCTCTCTCTCTCTCTCGCTTTGCCTCCTCCCTCTTGCTGTACTGAAAGGGTTGAATCCAAGGCCTCTCACATGCTTTACAAGCACTTCAGTCTTTGAAACCTGAGTCTTGTTTCCTTGGGATGGATCTGTAGCTGAGTGGAAGGTGAGACTTCAAGCCTTGGGGGAAAAGCAGAATTTAAAATATAGCTCTGAGCTGCATCCCTAACCCTTTTCTCGCTTTCTTTCTTTCTTTCTTTCTTTCTTTCTTTCTTTCTTTCTTTTTTCTTTCTTTCTTTCTCTCTTTCTCTCTTTCTCTCTTTCTCTCTCTCTCTCTTTCTTTCTTTCTTTCTTTTTCTTTCTTTTTGAGATAGTGTCTGATTAAGTTACACAGGCTGCCTGTCACTTCAAACTCATGATCCTCCTGCCTCAGCCTCCTGAGTAGCAAGTTGTGGGCCACAGTGCCTGGCAGACACATTCTGAATTCTGCCTGCATGCTTTTTGCCCTGGTGCTAGCCTGCCATGTGTAACCTGTTCAAATGGGCTCTTGTAGCTACTCCACCCAATGCAGTCTGCCCTTTCCCTACCCTTTACTCTGTCTCAGTCTGTGCTTTGCTCCTTCATAACACTTAAAACTTGCAACCGTTCCATTTATTTTCTCTGTTTATATGTTCTCTGCTTATTTCTTCCATTAGAATGAAGTCCCTTGAGCACAGGTACCAAAATATTCACCATCTTATTCACAAGGTCTAGAACATGCCTGGCAAGCAGAGGGCACTCAAGAAGTATTCATTAAATAATGGAAGGAAGAAAATAATCTTTCTTATTTCTTGGCATTAAGTTAGCATCCTTTAGCGCTACTGAGATGGAATTCAGATGGCAAACTTCAATTGTCTCCTATTGGCAATGCATAGGCATTCCTAACTCTTAATGTGTGGATTTTGGAACCAGCTCCAGAACTCCAGATGGAATAATAGCACCAGAAACGCAGTTAAACATCAGACATTAGGCATCGGACATTGTGCCAAACATGACCTCTTTAGTCCTCGTGAAAACACTGAATTAAGAACCAGCTGTGGTGCACACCTGTGATCCCAGAAACTCAGGAGGCAGAGACAGAAGGATCACAGGTTTGAGGCCACAGGCAACCTGTGTGACATAGTGAGACCCTGTCTTAAAAACAAACAAACAAATAAATAGAGGGCCTCAGGAGTGGCTTAAGCCTGCAGCTATAGCCCTGTGGCATCCGATCCCGTCAGATCTCGGAAGCTAAGCAGGGTCGGGCCTGGTTATTACCTGGATGGGAGACCACCTGGGAACACCAGAAGCTGTAGGCTTGGGAAAAGGACCTGGCAACCCCTCCCAAAAATCAATCTGCCATTGAAAACCCTATGAACAGCAGAGAAGCACTGACAAGAGTGTTTCCCCTGTTGTACAGAGGGTTGCTATGAGTCAGATACCGACTCAACGGCACCTAACAACAACAACAACAACAACAAGGAGTGGCTTAGTGGTAGAGCACTTGCCTACCATGTGTGAGGCCCTGGATTTAACCCCCAGTACTGGAGGAAAAAACTTTATTATTTCAGTCTATAGATTAGTAAATTGGGACCCACAAAGAATTACTTGCCCAAAGCTACCTGACTAATACGTGCTGGAAACAAGTGTTTGACAAAAGCTCTTCTGTGCTCAACCAGTGCTTTCTACTCCTCAGGAGAGAGTATGAGTTTATGACTGTGCCCCTCCAAATTGGCTGGAATGACAGTACTAATTTCGATTGGTGGTTCTGACATATTGAAGGTTTACATAAAAATTTGGGGCTATTCTAAATGTTCCCCATCCTGCACTTGTGGTATTTTGTATTTTTAAACTACAATAAGAGGTTTTATGTTCATTTCCTTCTAACTGCATCACATTGATTTCAGGAGCTCTTTCCTTGAGTACTTTTGAATGAATGTTTAGAGAGTAAAGGGCATGAATTCCACAGCCAGACAGACCTGGGTTCACATCCCAGCTCCTCCTTGGACAAGTCACTTAATCTTTCTGAATGCTGGTCTCCTCCTTAATACAGTGAGGGTCCCAATGAACTGCTTCACATGCAGCTATGACAGGGGGATCCACAAGTGCGTTCCCAGGTTTTTCCGTGGAGGGCCTGCCCCTGCATCAGCCCCAAGCACTTTACCATGTGCTGTAACTACCTCTTCCAGCTGCATTCCCTGATCTTAGCACACAGTTGATTCCTGTTCTATAGTGTTTTTTGAGTCATCCGTCAAGAAAACTGCTCCCAGAGGCAACAGGCTGTAAGAGAAGCTGTCTCTTCCCCTGTGCACTTTCCTTCCTCCCAGGGATTAGCTCACATGTTTGTGATGGGAATTATCTGGATTGGTCAGAAATACGAGCAACACTGCCCTAGTGTGGCTCAGAGTGACTTTTTTTATTTTGGTAGTGTTAATAACATTATGCTCTTTCTTAAGTCTCTTGGGCCTCTGAGTAAATGTTTATACGAAATACGATAAAATAAACCTGAAAATAAATGCATTGGTTGATTGGAAGGGGAAATTCAGAGCTAGGAGAAGTGAAAATCTATGAACTATCCTTCTTTGCCCAGAAGTTCATGACCTTGTTCATGGGACATTGAGCTGCCTATTGATCATAACACTGAGGAGCACGGACATGTCTTCTGTATGGAAAAGCTCCTCCCAAACTGACCAGTCTTTGGCCACCTGACCAGGATGGTGACATCACTACCAAAGAAAAGGCCATGAACATCTGAGAGGGTTATACCATTTGCAATGACTATCTGATTAATTCATCTTTACTCACTATCACTTAGCTGTAGTCAAGCTAGGTGAGCTTTGATGACGGGGAAAATGTCATCTCAGGAGTCAGACAATCAATGGATCAAAGAAGCATGGGGGAGAAGACTGAAGTTAGAAACAAAAACAAACTGGATCATAAGATGGCCACACAGAAGGGTGTGTGGGAGCATCCAGCAAGAGGACCAGAGGAGGACAGAGTCAAGGTTGTGGGTGGAAGAGGGGCTTGGGGCTGAGCAAGGGCATTAATTAACGCAGCCACTTGCACCACCATTTGGGTGTCCACTTAAGCTGAGCTATGCTACTCTTGACAGAGCAATTCCCATCCTGGGCATATTTCTAATAGAAATCTGTTCAAATGTTCATTATATATGTGAGCTCCTACCAATACTACTTACAATAAATCTGTATTCATTTGCTGGCGCTACCATAACATCGTACACAGAGTGACTTCAAAAATAGAAACTTATTTTGTAAGTTCTGGAGGCTAGAAGCCTGAGGTCAAGGTGTAGGCAGAGTTGCTTTCTGCCAAGTTCTCTCTTGTAGGCTTTGGGTGGCTGGGGTATCCTTTTATCTTCATGTTTTCCCCTCGACTGTGCTCAGGTGCACTGCCTGCCTCTTCTTGTAAGGATTCTAGTCATATTGGGCTAAGTATTATCTAGTCATAAGATAATAGGGATGGCTATTATCTTATTTTACTTTATTTACCTGTTTAAAGTTTGCAGCTGTACCACTGTGGCGTCCAATCCCGTCAGATCTCAGAAGCTAAGCAAGTTCACGGCTGGTTAGTACTTGAATGGGAGACCACTTGAGAACACCAGCTTGGGAGAAGGACCTGGCAACTCACTCCCCCAAAAAATCTATCATCCAGTGAAGACCCTATGAATGGCAGAGAAGCACTGACAATAGTGTTTCCCCTGTTGTTTGTAGGGTTGCTATGAGTCAGATACCAACTCCAAAGCACCTAACAACAGCAACAACCTGTTTAAAGGCCTTATCTCAAAATACAGTTACATTCTGAGACATGAGGGGCTAGTAATTCAACATATGAATTTCAAGGGGACACCATTTTGCTTAATAGTTCCAAACTGAAGCAACTCAAATGTCCAACAACAGTAGAATGAAGATACCCATTTGTACAGTAGAATACTATACCTCACTGTGAATGAACAGACTACATTTATAGGAAACAGCATGGGCGAACCTCACAAAAGTCACGTTGACTGGAAGAAGTCTGACTCAAGTATACTCCACATGCTTCCTTTACACTGAGTTCTACTTAGGCAGAAATGGCCTACCATGACTGCAACTCAAAACCCTGTTTCCTTCTGGAGGGGAGCTTGGCTGGAAGGAGAGCTTCCTTCCCATGTGCTGATGGCTCTCTCAGCTGGGTGTAGGTTGCCCAGGTATGTTCACTTTGTGAAGAAATGTCAACCTGCGTATTAAAATTTGTACATTTTGGCACAGAGTTAAGCATAAGTTCCATATAGAAGCTGAGGGCTCAGATCCACTGCCTAGTGTGGCCCTGGTGACGCCATCATCCTGCTGACATGGGGTTGGTGGCACACTCCACTGCATGAGTTAAGCAAGTGAGCCCTGAAGCCAAGACATACCAGGGAGTGTGGTAGAGACCTGACCTGCCCTTTTCCCACGGCCGTGGCCCCAGTTGCAGTCTGTGGCGGGAGTTCAGTGTGTTAAGAGTTTGGCATAGGAGCACAAGCCTCAGACAGGCTGCAGGTGACACGCACTCGTCCTTTGGACATGGTACAGGTGGTACACTCCATGGTCTAAGGTCAGGGAGTGAACCCCGAAGACAGGACGCATGGGTGAGTGTGGCACTTACACCCTGACCTGCCATCTCCCCACTGCTGTGGGCCTGGTTATACTGTCCGTGTTAAGGGCTAGGCGCTGGGTGAGCTCCACGTGGGAGCATGAGCCTCAGACGGGCTGGAGGCTATGCATGTCATCCTGTCGTCCAGCACTGGTGGCGCACTCCATGGTGTGGGGTCAGCGAGTGACCCCTGAGGCCAGGACATGCTAGAGAGAGTGGCGTGGGCATCCCACCATCCTCCCACTGGAGGCATGCTGGGCGTGCAGTGCATAGTCAGTCCCAGCAGGAACACTTACCTCAGATCTGCGACTAAATCGACTTAGTCGCAGACACCTGCGACTTATTGAGTGGGGACAATCTTGGCCCTTGTGGAGGAATTGATGTAGGAGCCTGACACTCATAGGAAGAGGCCTCAGTATTAACTTTGGCTTACAATTTGCAGACCAGACAGCGGCAGCTAATAGGGAAAATGGCCCACCAGGGAACTTCAGGTAAGAGGTGCAGTGGAGAGCAAGACTGGGGATTCCGCCCAACCTGCCTCAATGCAGAGATATGAACACCTGTCCAGGTTCGGATCAGGCCCGGCAGAGGTCAGAGCCTTGCCCTGACACCAAGTGGGTTTTGGGGACCCACTGGACCGGGTTGGTGTAGTGGCTGAAGGCACCAAAGAAGGACCTCGGGAGACCTTCTGTGGGAAACAGGAGAGGGAAGGTTTATTGGGTTACTCCCTAAGTGGAGTGCAACCAGCAAGCAGCCCCTGTCAAGTGCTCAAATGCTAGCTCTGGTGGTACAGCCCAGCCTTAAAGGCACAGCTACAAGCTGTTGGTGTTCTGCTGGGCTGGAGGTCCAGTGGTCTTGACTCTCTCAGCTCACCTTCTCTGCCTCCCTCCTTCCCAAGGATGGGAGGAATTGGGAGGCTCTTCGTGACTTGCTTGTAGCCTTTGGCGCTTCGGGGGCCCCTGGTCTTGACGTGTCAGCTTGCTCGGAGATTTTCCACTGGATTGGGGAGTGCTGGATCAAGGTGATGGGGTCCAGGCAGCAGTTGAAGGATGGAGAATGGTGGTGGGGTAAAGGGGGTCTGGGAACCCTGCTTATATAGGGTCCTGGAGGGGGGCATGTGCTGGAGTTAGCCAATCAGGGCAGATTCCTGACAGGTACAGCAGGTAAACTGTCATACCTACCAGGTAGGTGCAGTTATTTAACTGGGGTGCTAGGGGTAGCCAGTCAAAATAGAGGTGGTTGAGGCTGGTCAGGCTAGTCAGGGGCCATCTTTGCTCACTCGATGAGAGGGGTAGGAGTGAGTGAGTGAAATGTGGCCCTGAGGTCACCTAGAGGTCAGTGCCTCATGCTAGTATGAGGGACCCTAGTTATGGGATGCATTTTAAAAATTCCCAACAAACACCCTCGTTGGCTGAAGAGGGAGCTGCCACAGGTGGTGATATACTTGGGGATTGGAGGTAGGGAGCCAGACAACTAGGGAATCAGAGGGATCAGAAGGAGTTGGACAGCTGTTCAATAACGTCCAGGTATAGGATAGATGTCTTAAGGAGCTGAGTGTCACTCATATAGTCTGAATCAGCTAGGGCAAGCGGAGTGGCTTGGTGTTGCTGGCCTTCTTTTTTTTGGGGGGGGGGACTTCTTTTGTTTTGTTTTGTTTTTGTTTTGTTTTGTTTTTAGTTTTTTCTCTATTTTTTTCTCTGAGAGATTTTAACAGCTTTGCAGATCTGCTTTTGCAACGAGTAGTCCTGTATATGATTGATTGTTTTCATTTTTAGCAATACTACATACATAGATATATACATTATTATAAACATTCTTTTCCTTTTTCTCTTCTTTTCTCTGAGGGAGTTGAATGAATGATTTAGGGAATGTGCTTTTGTAATGTGCAGTGCTCTGTGTGTATAATTGATTTTTACATTCATTTTTATCAACACTATATATAAATTTTTATTTTTCTTTTTTCCTTTCTCTCTATCAATCTCTGAATGGGCTGAGTGGTTCTAGAGTTTTGATCATTAACAAGCTCCTATCAGTTTATTAGTCAAAATGGAATCTAGACTTCTAACACCCTTATGTTGGGCAGTCCTTATACCCAAACCAAACAATGGGCAAGCCTCAACAGAAAAACACATGCACTATAAGAGGGCAGGATGGATGGGAAACCTCGACAGACCAAAGCCCTTCAATGGACAATCTCAAAGTAACCAAACTCTCTTTGCTGTTGTGAGGTGTCATCCAGTAGGTATCTGATTCATAGTGAGTGACCCTATGTACAACAGGTGAAACACTTTTTTTAGTGCTTCTCTGCTATCCATAGAGTTTTCAATGGTTGATTGTTTTCTGGGAGGGGGTTGCTGGGTCCTTCTCCCATGCCTACAGCACCTGGTGTTCCCAGGCCATCTTTCATCCAAGTACTAACCAAGCCTGATCCTGCTTAGCTTCTGAGATCTGATGGGATTGGATGCCACAGTGGTATGGCTGCAGGCAACCAAAGTCTTAGAGATAACAAAAAAAGAATTTAGAATCCTACTGATAAATATGTTGAAAGACCTCAAGGTCACCACTATAACAACTGAAACTCTAGACAACAAAATATCCAATGTGGAAGAGAAACTCAGCAAAGTAGTTGAGATTCTGAAGAGGAATCAGTTAAAAATGCTGGAAATACAAAGCAAAATCAATTAACTGTGAATATTACCTTACAGTCTACAGTATCCAGACTGGATGAAACTGAAAACAAGATATCTAAATTCTGAAGAAAAAGTGTTTCTTTCTTGGTATCTGACTAGAAACAAGGATGAAGCAGAATGATCAAGATTTTCAAGAGGTCCTCAATAAAATAAGAGGCACAACCTATAAATTCAGGGTGTTCTCGAAGGAGCTGAAAACAACATGAGAAGAATGGGAAATCTATTTAAACAGATTTTACATGAAAACTTCCAAAATCTAAGAGAACAAATAAACACCTATACAACTGAAGCATCTAGAACTCCCAAAAGAATAGATCAAAATAGATCCTCTCCATGACACTTTATAATTGGAATGCTAAATCTAGAGAGAAAGAAGTTATTTTTAAAGGTACAAGAGAGAAGCACCACATCCCTTACAAAGGCAAAACCATCGGAATAGCAGCATATGTCTCAACAACAACCCTAAAAGCAAGGAAAGCTTGGTTAGACATCATTGAAGTCCTGAAAAAAATAACTGCCAACCACGATTACAGTACCCAGCAAAGCTATATTTAAAAATAGATGGTGAGTTCAAGACATTCCATGATATTGGCATGTGTAAATGGTTCATGGCCACCAAGCCATAATTGCAGAGGATCCTCAAAGAAACACCACATATGGGAGAGGTAAGACAACCCGAAATATAAGATCAAAGGAATGAATAATAAACATGAGGAGAAATTAAGAAAACAATAGGCTAAGTATGAATCAAAAAATAGAAACAAACACCAAATTGATGCAGAATAATAAGTTGCTCTCAATAATTACTCTCAATGTAAATGGCCTTAACTCACCATTCAGGAGGCAGAGACTGGCCAATTAGATTAAAAAACATAAACCCTCAATATGCAGCATTCAAGAGATTCTTCTCATCTAAAAACACCATAAAAAGCTGAAAACTAAATGCTGGGAAACAATATACCAAGGATGTGGGGGAAAAAATGCAGGAACAGTGATACTAGTTTCTGACAACTTAGACTTTAATCCCAAACTAATCAGAAGAGACAAAGAAGGACACTACATATTAGTAAAAGGAACAGCCAACCAGGAACCCATAGCAATGCTCAATATTTACTCACCAAATACAGGTGCACCTCGCTTTACAAAACAAATTTTATTGGAGATAAAAGAACACATCAGGCCAGACACAATATTCATGGGAGATTTCAATACTCATCTTTTGCCAAGAGATAGGTCATCAAAGCAAAAAATCAACAGAGAAATGATGGACGTAAATAGCACCACAGACCAAATGGACCTTACAGATGTATACAGAACACTACACTCATCAGATGCAGAATACATATTTTTTTTTCAGCACCATATGGAACTTTTTCTAAGACAGGCCACATTTAGGCCCACAAAAATGACCTCAACAAATACAAACAATAAGAATAAACCCCATGTACCTTACCAGCTCACACTGGAATAAAATTAGAACTCAAAAACAAGAAAAATTTCAGAAATGTTATAACTTCATGGAGACTAAATAATACATTGGTGAATGATCAATGGGTCATTGAAGAAATCAGAGTAGAAATTTAAAATTTTCTGCAATCAAATGAGGATAAGATTACATCCTATCAAAATTTATGGGATACAGCATAGGTAGTTTTAAGAGGGAAGTTCATAGCTGTGAATGCTTTCATCAATAAGCTAGAGAAGGACTAATTAAAAACTTAGAAACACATCTTAAGACCTAGAAGGTCAACAACAAGCCAAGAACCAAAGGAGTGCTCAGACAAAAATTATTAAGACCAAGGCAGAAATTGGCCAATTAGAATCTAAAAAGACAATAAAAAGAATTAATGAGATTAAGACCTGGTTCTTTGAAAAGGTTAATAAAATAGACAGCCCACCTCCAGCCAATCTCACCAAAAGAAAGAAAGAAAAGGCCCAAATTTAAAAAATTAGAGATAAGAAAGGTATCATGACCACTGATACCAATGAAATCCAGAAGATCATCAGGGAATACTTTGAGAAATTGCACTCCCAAAAAATTAAAATACAGAAGAAATGGATAAGTTCCTTAACACATATGAATTACCAAAATTAAGCCAGGAGATCATAAGCAATTTAAACAGACCCATTACATTCACCAAAATTGTTGATGTTGATGATGTTAGGTGGCAACAAGTTGAGTCTAACGCATAGCTACCCTCATATAGTTTTCAATGGTTGATTGTTTTAAGATTGGCTCAGGAGTGGATTGCCACATCTTTCTCCCAGTTTTTGTGGTGCTGGGGATTGAACCCATGGCCTTAGAGACCGCAGAGCAGCACTCTACCATCTGAACTAAACTCCATCCCAACAAAGAAAAGCCTGGGTCCCAAAAATTTCACAGCAGAATTATGTCAAACTTTCAAAGAAGAATTAATACCTATTCTCCTCAAACTATTTCATAAAATAGAAAATGAAGGGACACTCCCAAATTCACTCTACTAAGCCAGTCCAGTATCACCCCAACACCAACACTAGGCAAGGACACTTCAAGGAAAGAGAACTACAGACCAATTTTTCTGATGAACATTGATGCAAAAATCCTCAAAAACATTCTGGCAAACCAAATTCAGCAATACATAAAGAAGATCATATACCATAATCAAGTGGGCATCATTCCACAGATGCAAGACTGGTACAATACACAAAAATCAATCAGTGTAATTCAACATATCAAGAGACTTACAGACCAAAATCCATGGTCATCTCAATTGATGCTGAGAAGGCCTTTGACAAAGTACAACATACTTTCATGATAAAATTTCTGAAGAAAGTTGGCAAAACTAGGAAATACTTCAATATCATAAAGTCCATCTATGACAAACATACAGCCAATATCATATTAAACAGGGAAAAATTGAAACCATTCCAAGATCAGGAATAAGACAAGAATGTCTACTCTCTCCTCTCTTACTTAATGTTTTGATTGAAGTTCTACCCAGAGCAATCAGGCAAGAGATAGAAATCAAATGGATGCAGATAGGCAACAAAGAGGACAAATTATCCATATTTGGGGATGACAAGATCCTTTACCTAAAGGGCCCTAAAAAGTCCTCTAGAAAACACTTAGAGCTAATTAATTCCTTCCGCAAAGTAGCAGGATACAAAATTAACACTCAAAAATCAGTAGTAGCCTTTCTTTATACCCACAGTGAATAGGAAGAGAAGGAAATTAAGGAAATCATCACTTGCACAAAGGGTCTGTGACCCACCAAAAAATTAAATATTTAGGAATCAATCTAATCAAAGACCCTGAGGATCTCTACAAGGAAAACTTAAAAATATTAAAGAATGAAATTGCAGAGATACTAGAAGATGGAAGGACCTCCCCTCTTCATGGATTAGGAAAATCAATATTATAAAATTGGCTATATTACCAAAATAAGTTTGCATATTTAATGCAATCCCCATTAAAATCCCAATGACAGATTTTGCAAAATCAGAAAAAATAATCCTAAAGTTCATATGGAAATACAAATGACCACACATAACCAAAACAATCTTATGCTGCAAAAACAGTGCAGGTGGGATCACAATACCTGACTTTAGACTATACTAAGGGCTATAGTAGCAAAACAAGCTTGGTACTGGCACAGAAATAGACCTGAAGATAAATGGAACAAAACTGAAGACCCAGAGATATACCCACAAAATTACAGCCACCTGATTTTTGACAAAGGGTCTATGAATACTCAACAGAGGAAAGATAGCCTCTTCAACAAATGGTGCTGGAATAATTGGATAGCTATTTGTAGAAAATTGAAAATAGACCTATAACTCTCAATTTGCATGAGAGTCAATTTGAAATGGATAAGAAGCCTCAACATAAAACCTTAAAACTATTAGAAGAAAATATAGGAAACACTCCAACACATAGGCATAGGAAAGCATTTTCTTAACAAGACTCCAATAACTCAGGAAATCACACCAAGAATTGATAAATAGGATTTCATGAAATGAAAAGGCTTCTGTACAGCAAAGGAAACAATCAACAGAGTTAAAGAAGAGCCCACTGAATGGGAGAAAATCTTCACATCCTACACATCTGACAAAGGATTAACTTCTAGAATTTACAAAGAACTCAAGAAAGCAAATCCCAAGACAACAAATAACCTAATAAACAATTAGGCAAAGGAAATGAACAGACAGTTCTCAAATGAAGACATTTGTAGAGCTAAGAAACACATGAAAAAATACTCAATATTTTCATACTCAATATCCCTAGCCATTAGGGAAAGGCAAATCAAAAAAACACTGAAATTCCATCTAACTCCAGTAAGAATGGCCAAGATCAACAAAGCAAATTATAACAAATGCTGGTGAGAATGTGGAGACAAAGGATCAATTTAACAGTGCTGGTAGGAATGTAAATTAGTTCAACCACTTTGGAAATCCATATGGAGATACCTCAGAAAACTAAAAATGGAACTGCCATATGACCCAGCTATACCACTCCTGGGAATATACTCAAAGGGAGACAAGTCATCATACCACAGAGACACCTGCATCTCCATATTTAATGCAGCCCTCTTCACAATCCCAAGGATAGGGAACCAACCAAGATGTCCATCAACAGAAGAATGGATAAGAAATTGTGGTACATATACACAATGGAATATTACTCAGCAACACAAACAAATGAAATCATGTCATTTGCAGCAAAAGAATGGAGCTGGAGAATATCATCTTAAGTGAATGAACCCAGGCTCAAAAAGAAAAATACCATATGTTCTCATTTGTATGTGGGAGCTAAATCTTGCTTAAAGGAAGAAAAAAACTATACATACATAGATATATAAAAATGAAGAATTAAACATAGCTCAGAAGGGAAAATATAAGCAGAGTAGAATAAAGGAGGAGGGAACTAGCAGCAGGAAGTGAAGATTGTGGAGGGGGGAAAGGAGGGAAAATAATGTAAAGTGATAAAGGGGGAGAGGATAATCTCAAATTAAATGATGCAACTTCATCAATCCATGGGAAAATTGGGAATTATAACCCATAATTGATAACACGTTTTATTACATAGTAATCAAAGGGTTCTATAAACTTTGTAAGTTGATGAAAGTGTAACCTAAAGCGATGCAATAGTTGCACAAAGGAAACTGTTGTTGTTGTTAGGAGCTGTCGAGTTGGTATCCAACTCATAGTGACCCTCATAGGGTTTTCATTGGCTGACTATTTCGGGATTGCCAGGTCCTTTTCCCATTTTTGTGGTGCTGGGAATCGAACTCGGGACCTCAGAGACTGCAGTGCAGCGCTCTACCAACTGAGCTAAATCCCAGCCCTACATAGGAAATAGCGAATGCCTTATTACTCTGTACCCCACCAACATGTATCAATAAAGGGAAAAATTTGTGCATTTTTTTCAGTGTGAATGTTATACTTCAGCAAAATGGGTAGAAGAAAGAAATAGAAGGAAATCATTGAGAACTAGGGGAAAACAACCCAAAATGTCTCTACCAAGTGGTCAGGAGAGTCATTCAAAAGAGGTACTATATTCTCTTGTTCTCCAAATTGGGAACTTATAAAAGGGCATGTATCTGTCCTAATGAAAAGACTCTTCCAAAGAAGTGAGCCTAAGTCCTGGACACTTCATTAAGATGTTGTAGAACACCAAAGAAGAGAGGACAAAAATCTTGATAAGAGAATAAACACAGATGGAAATTAGAATTCTCCTTAATTCTCTACATGCTAGATAAGAGTGGAGCAATGGACTAGATATTATGAAGGGGAACCATTTGGGATACAGAATTCTATGTGCAGGAAAACTTTGGGGTAAATGACAGGTGTAATTTAAGTAATTAGCTGTGAGCCTCTCCAAAGTTTATCTTTCACACAAACTTTCTTAGGAAGTTGTCTGACAATGCTCCAGTGAAATAAAGGAGAAAGGCACACACCTGTGGAAAGATTGGATTTTAGCAGAGAGAAGATAAGGGAAATCACAGGGAAGATAAGTGTTCTATTGCCCCTGAGGGAATCCATGTAGGCTGGGAGTGAAGGAAGCAGGCTCTGGGAGGGAGCAGCTCAGCTGTCGCAAGGACAGTGAGGAAGACCAAGGTCACAGACCCTCTGGCCAAGGAAACAAGAAGATGGAATGACTTGAACACAAGTTTTATTACATATTAATCAAAGGGTTCCATAAACTTTGTAAGCTGATGATGAAAGTGTAACCAAAAGTGATGCAATTGTTGAACAATGGAAACAGCAAATGCCTTATTACTCTGTACCCCACAAACATGTATCAATAAAGGGGAAAAAATTGTACATTTTTTTCAGTGTGGCACATAATTATTTTGCTGATGTTGTTGTTGTTTTAGGTACCATTGAGTCAGATCCGACTCATAGGAACCATCAGAGGGTTTCCAATGGCTGATTGCTTTGGGATAGCTTTGGGGTGGATTGCCATGTCCTTCTCCCATTTTTTGTGGTGCTGGGGATCGAATCCATGTCGTAACAGAGTGCAGCAAGGCATTCTACCAACTGAGCTAAACCCCAGCCCCCATTTTGCTGATAAGAACCAAGTATAGCAATTTAAAACTCCAGGAAAAACAATCAAATGTTATTATTATTTAAATAATGTAGTCATGTTCCAAATAGACTGCAAATTAAAAAGGGGATGGTTTTAAGTACCCAGTGGAATGAGAAAAAAGAGAAACCACTTGGGCTTGATTTAAGGATAATTTTTCCTTAACTGGCATGGGGTCCATCATAAAGAACTTGTGATATTAGACCACTTCTTGGTCTAGCAGTAAACAATAACTTTATAATCATAAAATGAAAATTATACTTAGTGTTTTTCAAATGATAGATTCAAACTATGAACAAAACATGGAAAATTAATTGCTAGTGCACAGTTGAAGATAAATGTTAATGACTTTTGTATGTAAAATAAAAGCTAAATTTTAGAATGGAGGGAAAGTGGTAAGTTGGAGAGAAAGTCGGGAAATAATCTTTTATTGCATAGAATCAAGTATGTTTTAAGTCACTTTTGGAAAGTAATGGCTTGACTAAAACTAAGGATAAAATCATAATTGATTGTGGTTATGGTTGTTGTTTTGCAGTGGTGGGGATTGAACGCAGGGCCTTTGCACATGCTGGGCAAGGGCTCTATCACTGAGCTATACCTTGACCCCTGCAAGGAATATTTTAAAAAGCGGTAATAGTAAATAGAAAAAAAAAACTAAAAATAACACTATAACTATCAAGCATTATGAGAAAGAAACTAATAAAGAAGACATTTCTCTCACAGTGAGGCATCAATAGATTTTGATCCAACTTTATTAAATATTCAGGAATTCAATGAGTCAGTTGTTAAACCATTGGAAGCTTGAAACCAGCCATGGTGGGGGTATTTAAATCACAGGAAGTGGTAAAAACTAACAAAGTAGGAGCAACCATGATAAGAACTAGAAACAGTATTGATCAAAAGAGGTGGCCCCTGCAAAGTAGGTCTGGGCGTAAGGAGGGTCAACAGGAGAAGCTTGCTCACTTGTTGCTGTGAGTATATCTATATATTTATTGGACATACAGAAGTATTTATTATATGTTATTTCTTTCTATTATGTATTTCATTTATACTTACATTTATGACATAATTTACTGTACATTTATTTATGAATGGATACTTTGAACAAGGGCTGGGATTTAGCTCAGTTGATAGAGCACTGCGCTGCAGTCTCTGAGGTCCCGAGTTCAATTCCCAGCACTGCAAAACTGGGAGAAGGACCTGGCAATCCACTCCCAAGGCAGTCCCGAAACAATCAGCCATTGAAAACCCTATGAGGGTCACTGTGAGTCGGATACCGACTCGACGGCACCTAAAAACAACAACTTTGAACAAATATTTTCTTAAATCACAAACAACTTCTAAATACATTTGTGAGAGCCCACCGCAGGCATGCCATCCTGGTAAGCGATGACAAACTGATGAACGTGCCAGAATCCCTTCTTCCACAGAGCCTATGTGACGCAGTGGTGGGTGCAGATAAGTCATTGACCAGTTACTCCCTGGTGGTAGAGACTGGTGCTGTGAGTCCTGGGAGAAGCACAAGCACCAGGCACTGGGGATAGGGTGGGGCTCAGGGGGACCACCTGCAAGTGCCCCTGAGTGTTGGGTACAGGACAGAAGGATCTGTGATTCAGGTGGGGGTGGGTGGGAGGCTGTCCTGGCAAAAGGTCTGGGGGGAGGATGGCTCCTGAGAGGGTGAGCCATGGATTATGTGATTGAGGCTGGGGGATTAGATTTTACAGGGAAGCAAAGGCTCACTTGGGGACCGATTGTTATTTAGAAAGGATCTGCCAATTTATTTACACTCCTCCCTGCTGCGTGAATTCTCCTTCTCTTTCTGCTTCCCCTTCCCTTCCTCCTCTTTCTCCTTCTCCTTCTTTACCATTTACCCTACCTGCAACTGGAATGCATTTTACAATCCTGATCAGCCAGGCGCTATAATCCCCAGTCCTGTACGTGCTTCTCCATGTTTGTAGGATGAATATCATCAGCTTGGAAGAACATGTCAAAGCCAAAGGCGGAAGATCCCTTCCACAGATGCTGTATTTTCAGTGCTCTCAGTGGCACAAGGGATGATACCGTCTGGAATAACCAACCAATTCATGAACCAACCAACCCCACGGGGCTATCAATGTCTCTGAGGCACACAGCGATCCAAGAGCCAAACCTGTGTGTGGACAGTGTTTAGAGAAGCATGAACCTGAGGGTGGGTGCCATGGTGCACGTCTATAATCCCAGCGACTCAGGAGGCAGAGGCAGGAGGATCACTAGTTTGAGACCAGACGCGGTCTTCATAATTTAGGGAGATCTTGTCTCAAAAAGTTAAAAAAAAGAATGGGCTGAGGGTGCAACTCAATGGTACAGCATTTGCAAAGCATGCAACCCCCAGTACTGGAAAACAAAAAACAAAAACAACCATGAGCCTATTTACTGAACTTATGTTTACACTTTTCCATACATAAGACAATGCTGTCTGATAAAAATCTATGTCTAAACAATTCTTTAAAATCTCACTAATTATAAAATGCCTGCAGCTATACCACTGTGGCCTCCGAACCCATTAGATCTCCGAAGCTAAGCCTGGTTAGTACTTTGATGGGAGACCACCTGGGAACACCAGGTGCTGTAGGTTTGGGAGAAGGACTTGGCAACCCACTCCCAAAAAACAATCAGCCACTGAAAGCCCTATAGCAGGATAGCAGAGAAGCACAACAATAGTGTTCCCCCTATTGTACATAGGGTCGCTATGAGTCAGACACCGACTTGACAGCACCTAACAACAATTATAAAATAAAAATCCAGAACACGATATGATCATATCAAATTTAATTATCAACATATTTCCTTTGGTGGCAAAATCAAGATGCTTCCAATAATCAATGGTATTTTATACATGTCAATAAAATTCAGTATATGTACATATGTTTTATAAAAATGAAATCTTATATTTCACATAAACTGAATAAATACTTTGAGAATGGCATCAAATTCACAGCAGGTGTTAAAATATCAGCCAAAGCATTTCTGGCTAGCTACATTCCTAAGAACACTTACCTAGGCCCTTCCTTCCTCAACCCTTTGTTTGCTCTGCTGGAAGCTACTGCAAACCCCTCATCAGGTGGGGCAAGTTGGAGGAAAATGAGCAAAACGCCTGATCTACTTCCTTTGCCTGTTTGCCCCTGCAAGTGTGGACAAGAATGAATGTTCTGTCCCAGCCACACGCTTCCTGTTTATGAAATGATCGTAGACTTTTGCATTCTCTTTATCCAATTCCCAAACTGAACAATCACCTAGTACCATCTGCCTCTTTGGCTTTTTTTTTTTTTTTTTTTTTTTGCGGTACTGGGGATTGAACCCAGGGCCTCGCGCCTGCATGCTCTGCAAGTGCTGGACCACTGAGCTGCACCTCAGCTCATTTTTTTTACTTTTTGAGACAGGGTCTCGCTAAGTTACGCAGATTGCCTCTGGTCTCGAATTTGCGATCCTCCCGCCTCCGCCTCCCGAGCCGCTGGGATTACAGGCTTGCACCACCACGCCCGGCCCCCCTTTGGCTTTTTAGCCGACTAGAATGTTCAGAGAGCAGCCCCCAAGGGAAAAGACAGTGGACATGAAGTTTGGACACAGCATGTGAATTTATTCTAAAGACCCCTGCCCATGTGGGGCTGTTCCCAGGGAGTTTATTCTGAGCCTGAAGTATATTAGTTGCTTGAGATACCTTAGAAAAATAAATGATCCTGGGGTCCTGGCGTTGGAATGTCATTTCCTTTATGATATTTGTTTTTGAAAGGCAAAGGGTGGCCGCAAGCAGAGTGGATATGAATTTAGGACCTATGCTTCAATTCCATCTGCCCCCTTATACTTACAGGATGCACCAATTTGGAAGGAGTATCTTAACTTTTAGGAGCCTCCGTTTCTCAATATAGAACTGGGGTGAGCAGTGCCTCTTTCAAAGGCCAAGACTGAGGGTGGAGGTCATACCCATGAGCTATGTTCCACAGGTCTCTATCCAGAATGTGCTCGACAAAATAGTTTCTGTTGTTCATCGCTGGAAGCAAGGAAGCAGAGAGTAATAAAGGTTCTTCCAGTCTTAAAGAATGAAAAGATCTTTAAAAATTAGCCAGTCCAATCTCTCCTTTGACAGACAAGAGATCTACAATTCTGACCCAGGTGGAGACTTTCAACAGACCAAAAGAAGACTTTTCTGGCAAGGCTGAGTTGAACACAGCCCCACCGTCCTTTGGTCCAAAATGTTCTTAATTTACTTAGCAGAGACTTCCTACAAGAAATAGAGCAACCACAAATGGGGTTTGACTAGCTGGAATTTTTTTTTTTTTTAAATATCACAGCATAAGGAAATGCTCCTCAAACCCTTAATGTTTCTGATGTGAACCCATTTGTTCCAAGACAGTAAAAATAGAAAGCTTATACTTTCTTTCTATATTAAATTAGAATTTTATTCATTGACTGATTTTTAACTTAGAATTTTATATGTAATGCTAAGGTGTGGTGGAGATGGGAAGTTGAATTTAATAAAAGGACACTGAAGAATTAAAAGGCAAACATTTTGTCTTTCAAAGGAAAAGAATTCTTCATTCTATTTTACAGCCAAGCATAACCAGCAAGATGAATGATGCTTTTTGTTACCGTCTTGCTTTTCAAATGACATAAAAACCTGGTTCTGCATGAGAGGGTCTGGTGAAGTGGACATTGTCAGCATCTATGCCTGATCATGCAGCACAGTGTCCCAAACTTTCACTGGCTTCCTCTGGAACCAAACCTGGGTGCACAAAGCGCCCCAAGGTTCATAAGCAGCCTGACTCTGAAATGCTAAACTGTCACCACCCCAGAGAGTGACACCTCTTGTTCCCAGGTTCCCTGCACAGACCACCCCCAGCCCAAGGCTGAATCATTCTGATCTTGGATAAGGTGGGAGAGTCATTGCCTAGAGTTCTGCCATTTCTCTCCAATGCCCACAACTTTTGCCCTGTCTTAATAATGCTTGTACTTTTATGTATCATTTTTGAAGTCCACCTATGTATTTTTATTAAATACTAACTTCATCATCGTGTAGCCATACCATTGTGGTGTCAATCCCATCAGATCTCGGAAGCTAAGCAGGGTTGGGCCTGGTTAGTCCTTGGATGGGAGACCTCTTGGGAACTTCAGGTGCTATAGGCTTGGAAGACGGACTGGGCAAACCACTCCCAAAAGAACAATCAACCATTGAAAACGCTAGGAGTAACAGAGAGGCACAATAGTGTTTCATCTGTAGAACATAAGATCGCTATGAGTCAGACACCGACTGGATGGCACCTAACAACAACAACTTCATCAGGATCCGAAGTGATAAGATTACAACAAACACAGATTCATTATGTTAGTTAGATATTTTCCTGAGATAGGTAAAATAAGTGAAGAGAAAAACAGTAAATGTTGATCTGAGACAGATGTTAAAAGTTGTTATACTGTATCCCGGTTATGCTACAATTTACAGGGATCCACCTACCTACAACAACAACAACGTGCATGCTGCCATATGTTAATATCAGAAAGAAAGCTCTTAGGTTTTCCTCACTTCCTGGAAAAATATGGAAGAAAAATTATTTTCCCAAAAAATTGTTGCAAGGATTAAGGAAAATCAGTTTAAGGTTTCCCATCAGACTTGGGGAAGTTACTACTACAGAAACTGCAAATCAAACCATTGCAAGTGGCCCACGTGGGTCACAGGGTCTTTGTAACTGCCAGGCAGTACTGAGGCCAGAGCGGCTGCTTCAGTGTAACCTGGGCCCCAGAGGCTAAAAGGGCAGTCACCCTGCTGGGGAAGCTCGTGGAGAAGCTTTTCGTGCCTGGGCAGGTTTCCCTTTGGACCTCTCCCTATGATCTGCTGGCATTTCTTTTTGAAGACCTTGGTTTTGAGGTCTTGGTTTCAAAAAGATGAAAAAAACCAAACAACCGGATAGCATTCAGTACAATATAAGGCACTTCCTGGAGGTAATGCTACAGTGGCAGTTATTTTCTTGTAGGTATAAAACCGCAGTTATGTATCTGATAGGCTCATGCATACAAAGGAGTTTGGATTCAGAAGAATTAAAGAAGAGTGGATTGCTGATTCTGGAGAGCCCAGGCTGCTGCACTTTGTGCCTGATCTCTGATACTTCCCTTGGGCTTCTCTGTTATTATTTTTTGCATGTGCCTGGGAAGCATTTGTGTCACACTCTATGCGCAAGACATCCACCTGGACCTTGTGGCTGACAGTTTCCCTTGGGCACTCATTTCTCCAGACTGATGCTGAAGGGCTGCTAGCACTCAGGGATCTCTGCCTGGAGGCTTACTTCTAGGCCACAAGACCAACCACAGTGACAGTGACAAACAGGAAGTTTGTGGGTAAATATATTTTTTATTTTTTAATTTTCTAATTTTTTTTTTTTTTTTTTTTTTTGCAGTATTGGAGAATGGAACTCTGGGCTTTGTGCATGCTAAGCAAGTGCTCTACCACTCAACTGCACCCCAAGCCCATTTTATTTATTTTTGTATTCATTTATTCATTTATTTGCAAAACTGTGGATTTGAACCCAGGGTCTTGTACATACTTGGCAGGTGCTCTGCCACCAAACTGTACCCCCCTGCCGCCTTTCATTTTAAATGGTTTTGTTTATTTGTTTGTTTGTTGAGACAAGATCTGGTTAAATTGCACAGGTCACCTCTGGCCTTGAACTTGTGCTCCTCCTGCCTCAGCAAACAGAGTTACTGGGATTACAGGCATGCTTCATGGCTCCCAGCATGAATATCATTCTGAAGTGTGGTCTACACTGCCTCCCACAGTTCTGCGGAGAGACTGAGCTTCCATTGCCCACAGCTCCTTGGCAGAACTTTGCAGTTTCCTGCTTTGTCTCACAGGATCCCTCTTCTGGACTGGTTATTTGTGGGGTCATCTCTCAGTCAAACTTCTTGAACTTGAATCTTGGCTTCAGGATGTATGCCTCGGAGAACGCAGGCCCAGGTCTACCTATGTCTTTTATGCACATATGAATCTGCTTACAGACCTGCACACATGCACTCGCTCATACACACTTGCAGGCAGGCATACCTATGCACATAGAGGTGCGCATGTGTGCCTGCACACACACATAGGGACATGCTCTCTTGCACCTAGTCCTCATGCTCTGTCATTCCCATGGGTCATGTTGCTGGCATTTGTCACATAAAGGGCATCGCCCATGCTGTGATCCATTCCTCAAAACATTGTGTCTGGGTCTGGGCCTCTTTTCTCCCTGCTTCAATGGTGCAGCGCCAATGACAACGGCAAAAATCAACCTTTGTGGGTAGAAAGAATCTTGTGTCTATAAGCATGATATGTAAATAAGTCTGGTTTTCCTTTCAAAATACATGACTTTTTACTTCCAATGTAATGATAAACAGCTCCTAATCAAGCATATTTGTATCTTGCAGACTGTAGCCCAAAGCTCCCAAAACAACAGCCAGGGAACATCCCTTGCTGCAGGCCTGCCCAAAAGAGGGAGGAGATAAAAGACAGGAGGTGGGAGGGAACAAAGAGGAGTCAACAGATTGCAGACACAATGCTGCAGAGGTTCTTCTTTGATCTCTGACTGCTCCAGGATGGGATCTAGGGAAAGAAAAATGGCAGCTTGGAGGCAACCCTAGCGCCCCCCCCCCCCCACCACACATACATTAGCACTTCTTTGAACTGCAATAGCAGAACTGCAGTTCTTAATGAGAAACATGGCAGGAGCATCAGTTCATCCTATGCGTCTGTGGGCCATGATCTGCCACATTAGGATTCCAAGGAGCTGTTACAGTGGCACTGACTTTCCCTTAAATTGCTGAGCATTAGTTGAAGGTTCCTAGGCACCAAGCAGTGGGATCAATTCCTCTAAGGAGAGCCGATTCTAATAGCCCTCCCAGAGCTCCCCAAGCTGCACAAATGATGCAGTTAGGGAATGGAAAAGCCAAGGTTTAACAGGATTCAGTAATTTGGTCAAAGCCAAAAGGAAGTGGCTGGTGGAGATAAAATTTGAACTCAAGTCTTTCTGAGTCTAAAGATTCAACTTTAAATCACACCACCAGCTGCTTGAAAAGTAGTCAACCTCTCTCTCTGCCCACCCTAGTGGCCATGTGGGATGTGTCCTCCCCACAGAGCATACTTGTCAGAAATGGGTACATTGGTGCCAGGCGCAATGGTGTATACCTGTAATTCCAGCGCCTCAGGAGGCGGAAGCAGGAGGATTATGAGTTAGAGGCAAGAGGCAGCCTGTGTAACTTAGTGAGACCTTGTCTTATAAAAATTAAAAAATGGGCTAGGGTTGTAGCTCAGTAGTATTTGCAAAGTATATATGAAGCCCCCAAGTACTGCCAAAAATGAATAAATAAAATAAAAAGTTACATTGCCCAGGGATGTGCTATGCAAAGTCATGGTTATTGACAAAACACGCTTTTTGGACAAGTCCAAGTTACTCAATAGTTGAAACGTCATTTTCAGAGTTCAGCATCCACCATGTCCCTAGCAGGTGGCTCGATGTGAACATCCTGCCTGCCCGGGCCCCTTCTCGGTTCTCTCCCTATCCTCCAGCCCACCTCACAAAGCCCCTGCCATTGGTCCCACAGGCAGAAGTCCAGGCCCACCTGGGATTTGGAAAGATGCACCGTGGCAAGTGCACCAGGTGAATCTGTGCCCTGTGACACCCAAGGTGGAACCACATCTACCTATCATCCTCCTTCTGGGTGGCTCCTTCACACCTTCCAGGTCTCGGGTATTCTGCTGGCCCTAAGAAACACAGCAGCTCACACAATGGCTCAGTCCTGTCCCACACACCCCATGGCAGAGATGACATTGGTGAGTGCTCAAGGGCAGTGCCATGAAAAGGGGCATAAAGAGAAAGGCCAGGAAATGAACCTGGTTTAGGGAACTGGAGGGCTTCCTGGAGGAAGTAGCATGGGACAATGCTCTAATGGTTTGGAAGGGGAAGGATACACCAAGTGAAGACGGGGACATGTGTTCCAGTCCAGTGGTCCTCTCTCCTGGCTGCCCATGCCCATTACTAGGAGAACCTGGACAGCACATTCCTGCCCAGGCTGTCCCTGAGACTGATAGTCTTCAGGTCACTGGGGTGGACTTTAACATATCTATTTTTGGTTTGCCGTGGAGAGACAGTCGATAGACAAACCAGCGGGAGGCCCACCCAGTACCCTTGTAGGATAAGAGCAAAGGTGATGGTAGATCTGGAGAAAGGTCAGCAACCCAGGGAAATGAGGAGGTGAGCTGGGGTGGATTGGGTGATGGGATTCGGGGAGGGTGGAGCCGTCAGGACTCAGCCTGCAGTCAGGCATGATTCATGTTCTGTTGGTTAATTGATTTAGCATCATCCCTGATGAAAACCGAGGCAGCTCTCAGCAAAAAGCTCACCTGGAGCCACAGTAAATAGCACCGCTCACATGGGGCCCCACTCTGTGCGGGCCAGGCAGCCGCGGGAACAGGACTCACCATAATCACCTCCAGTGTGGAAAGAAAAAGGACGCTCACATCCTGACTCTCAAATTCTCTCTTCGCGCTGTGAGTCAGTACATAAACTTTAATTCAGACGCTGGCAGCACTGTCAACAGCTCATCTGTCATAAGCAGGGAGTCTGCGGCTCTGTGTGCCCGGGAGCAAGTGGCCGCTGCTGCCTTTGGGGGAGGTCGAGAACTCCTTCATTCATGGAGACCTTAGAGGTGAGGTCTGTCTCCAGACTGGAGAAGAACCCGGAATATGTTACTTCACTTCTGGTTCTGCTCAGGGGCTGGGTGGTCTAGACTCAGCCTACCACTCTCCCTCTTACCCTTAGCATGACATGGATGTCTCTCCATTGACCTAGTGAAGTATGTAACTGCAGCCCTTTGATGCCCCCGGGCTGGATCTCATAGCACCCTTGCTGCTCATTCAGGGGCTCAGAGGATCAAGCTCGGAGAAATGACAGAATGTTACTCTTGACCATTGTAGATGCAGTGGCTGACAACAAATAAAATTGTAGAAATCACTTTTCCTCCTCTTTGGGCAATAGCCTCTCCTAACCTAGTATTCCCCATGAATTATGTCTGGATGAACAGCTTGAGGTAGAATCAGGGCCTGAGTGGTCTAAGGTAGACTTGAAGGTTGGCAGTGACCTGGTGAAAGGTGCACATCTGTTACCCTAGGTAGAGCTGGACTCTGAAGCCCACCTTCTCTTCTCTTGTGCTCCCTCTTTTCTTTCAAGTGTGACTCTACCTGATGGGTCTTACATATTTTGGACTTGTAGTCAGGAGGGGGCTGGGATGTAGCTCAGTTGGTAGAGCACCGCTCTACAGTCTCTGAGGTCCCCAGTTCAATTCCCAGCACTGTAAAAATGGGAGAAGGACGTGGCAATCCACACCTAAGGCAATCCTGAAACAATCAGCCATTGAAAACCCTATGAGAATTGTTATGAGTCAGACACAACTTGACGTCACCTAACAACAACAATATAATAAGTCAGGAGAGACCAATCCCTGGAGAAGGATGTTATGTTTGGGAGAGTGGCAGGTCAATGAAAAAAAAGAAAACCCTCCACTAGATGGATTGATACAGCGCCTGCAACAATGGGCTTAAACATAAATAAGGTCTTGTCCCTGATTCAGAATCAGAAAGTGTTTTGTTCTGCTGTACATAGGGTCACTATGAGTCGGACCCGACTCAATGGCATCTAACAACAACTACCTGGTGGAGGAAGTCAAGTGAAACACACAACATTCATGAAAGTAAAATAAAACTCAACCCAAGCTGTGAATGAATTTAATTTGCTTCACAAGATATGGTTTAGTAAACTTGAAATAGGCCTGGCATGTCATAATTTTACTTACCTTGCCAGTGGATGATGTGATGGGAAGAATAAGCTCCAAACCAATGTGAATAATAAGATACCTGCTGAAGAAATCACCCCACAACCATCCTAAAACACTTTAAAATGTAAGGTGGGATTGCTATTGTGAAATGGTACTGAAGAAAAACAGAATCAATTTTAAGGTTTTGAAACATTATATTTGAAACGGCTTTAATTTGGTGCTATACTGTTTATGAGCCTGAAAATGAAATTACAGGACATAAAATGTAAAAAGCTTAATATCATATAACCAGGAAGCTTGGAAATTTAAATGAGTTTTCATGTGCTACATTTAGTGCTGTAAATACCCGGATATGGCCTATGGAGAGGAAATCGGAGTTCATATTACACTTGTGTTACCTTGTCCAAGTGTAACAGGCTTTCATCAGCCAGCTGTCAGCCTTAACGTGTAAGACTGAGATGGTCAACTGGTCCTTCTCCTTCTTACTCTTCTTCAGAGCAGGCAAACTCTCTGTGAAATGATCCACCCTTTTATCCTTTTGGACTTGAAGTGCTTCTTGATCTTACTGAAATATAAACAGCACATTACTCAAAGACATAATGTTCTAGGAAGACAAAGAGAGAATGTTTTTGGTTCTGTCCTTGTAAGAGATAAAGCTCATGCTTCTACCTCTCTGCACCCTCAACTCAGGACAGCTTTTGTAACCTGGGGCTTAGAGGAAATCTTCTGATAACAAATTCTAACTATTATGGTTCCTAGATGTGTGACCTTGGAAAAGATACTCCCTAAACCTAACTTTTCTCAACTAGAAATGGAAGTATATCTCTACTCAGATATGATCCTCTTGGAGACATTTAACCGCACTACCTTATTATTATTGTTGTTAGGTGCCCTCCAGTGGGTGTTCGACTCATAGCAACCACATGTACAACAGGTGAAACAGTATTGTCATGCCTCTCTGCTATTATTCATAGGGTTTTCAATGGCTGATTGTTTTTTGGGAGTGGATTGCCAGGTCCTTCTCCCAAGCCTACAGGACCTGGTGTTTCCAGGTGGTCTCCCATTCAAGTACTAACCAGGTCCAACCCTGCTTACTCTCTCTCTCTCTCTCTCTCTCTCTCTCTCTCTTTCTTCTTTCTTTTTCTCTCTCTTTCCTTCCTTTCTTTCTTCCTTCCTTCTTTCCTTTCTTCCTTTCTTTTTTTTTTTTAAATACTCATACCCTGTTGTTAGGGACTGAGGTTTAGCTCAGTTGGTAGAGTGCTGCTCTGTGCTGAGGCCCTGGGTTTGATCCCTAGCACCCAGAAAACAAGACAAGGACATGGCAGCCCACTCCCGAAACAATCTCAAAACAATCCACCATTGAAAACCCTATGAATATCAGAGAAGCACTGACATAGTGCCAGGCATGGCCCAGTATCTCGGAGTGTTTCTTTCTGTTCTGCATAGGGTTGCTATGAGTCGGACCCAACTCAACAACACCTAACAAATACAACAACCCCTGTTTTATCTTGATCATTGACCTTATACAGTATTGCCACTTGCTGATTTGTTAGCAATGAAGGTAAATCCCAGGTAATATTAAGTTCTGTCCCTGGGGCAAGGGCTGGCCTCCAAAAGGGCTTAGTAAGAGCCAGTTTAATGCATGAATGGCAGTACAGGTTGAGTATCCCTTCTCTGAAATGCCTGGGGTCAGAAGTGTTTCAGGTTTTGCAATTTTTCAAAATTTAGAAAATATCATAGTCTTTACTGACTCAGCATCCCTAGTCTAAAAATCCAAAATCTGAAATCCTCCCAAATCCAAACATTCTTGAGCATCATCATGTTGGTGGTCAAAATGTTTTGGATTTTGGAGCATTTTGAATGTTCAATTTAGGAATGTTCAGTCTATGCCAGGTCAATCAATACAGAAGGAAGGAGGCCAGCATAGATGCAGGGAGGGGCCACACGGATGGGCAGAGTAGAGAAATCAAAGTTTGCAATGTTGTTGTTGTTGCTGTTGGGTGAAGCACAGTAAAGTCTGACGCATAGTGACCCTATGTACAACACGATGACACAAAACCTCACACTGTGCTGTGTGCACAATAGTTTGATGTTTGAGCCCAATGTTGTACCCACTGTGTTTCTTTTCTCTTTGAGTCATGCCAAATCAGCAAAAAGAGGCTCCAGAGGCTTTACTTCATTTCTTTTATTAAACTTGACTCTTCTTTAAGGAGACAACTCTTCCCCAGTTGTTTCTTGAATGCCTTCCAGTCTGGGGTGCTCATTTTCCAACACTGTATTTGACAGTGCTTCTCTGCTATTCATAGGCTTTCCAATGGCTAATTGTTTTGGAAGTGGGCTGCTGGGTCCTTCTCCCTAGTCTGTCTTAGTCTGGAAACTCAGCTGAAAGCTGTCCACCATGGGTGACCCTGCTGGTTCCTGAAATACTGGTGGCATACTTTTTGGCATCACAGCAACACACAAGCCCCCACAGCATGACAAGCTGACAGGTGCGTGGGGGAAACCTTGCAACAGAGAGATAATAAGTTTGCTCGGAGAACCAGGAGCTAAGTCAGCATAAAGAAGCATAAAGCAGGACAAAGGTGGGGAGACTGAGGAAGGAAGACTCCTAATAATGTGGCAGAGGGGTGCAGAGACCACTGACATCAGATGTCTTTTTCCAGTCCCTGCTGTCCAGTCCACACCCATGAGCATTTGTTCCATGCCCATTTGGGATAAAACCCAGCACCAATGCCTGCCCTGCACCCCTCTGAGCTCACCTGCTTTGCAGTCCAGATTCCCTGCACCCCAGCAGCCCCCTAGCACGAGCACCTTGCGATGGTCTTTGTCTGAGGGTTTTCGGTCACTTGCTCCTTCCTAGCCATGTGCAGCTTGGCCATGCATGGGTGCTAATAGTCCTAGGAACAACAGGACAGTCTCATGGTGGCTGGGAATGCCAGGCTCCTTGTCTTCCAGGGGCAGCTCTGAGACATGTCTACACAGTTGCCTGGAGGTCCCTGGGCAGGTCCCAGCCCTGGGATCCCACTCAGTGACATCCTCACTCACACAAAGGGCCCAGGGCTTCCTCCCTACACTGCTCTTCTCCCTCTTCCCTCCCTTCTTCTCACTGTCACCCTCCCCAAAACATGCCGCTTGCCTACAACTCCTTGACTCAGGGCCTGCTTTTGGGGGACTTAAATCAGACAAATACTATGTTTTCCTTATAAGCAGAATCTAGATTACACGCACACACATGACATTCAAGCAGAAAAGGGATTATTTGTGGGGGGAATGGACATCGGCAGGGTGGGGGGACATGAGAGAGTGATGGGGTGAACTTGAGCAATGTACAATAATATACATGTATGGGATTGTCATCATGAAATCCATTAATTTGTACACTAACTTAAAAATTGTTATGGCGGGCGTGGTGGAGCACACCTGTAATCCCAGTGGCTCAGGAGGCGGAGGTAGGAGGATGGCAAGTTTGAGACCAGAGACAATCTGCATAATAGGGAGACCCTGTCTCAAAAAGTAAAAAAGTAGGCTGGGGGTGCAGCTCAGTGGTCCAGCACTTGCAGAGCATGCAAGTGCAAGGCCCTGGGTTCAACCCCTAGTACTGCCAAAAAAAAAAATTGTTATTAGGTGCCATCAAGTTGTATCTGACTCATAGTGACCCACATAGGATTTTCAATGGCTGATTGTTTCTGAATTGCCTCACAAGTGGGCTGCCATGTCCTTCTCTGGTTTTTGTCATGTTAGGGATTGAACCCCAGACCTCAAAGATTGCAGAATAGCCTCCTACCAACTGAGCTTCATTCTGCACATACTCTATGACCAACTAGTTCCTTCACCCTTGTGTACAAGATGATATTTACAAGGAAGTGCATTGCAACATTGTTTGCCATAGTAAGAAGTTTGAAGCAATTTGAATGTTTATCAACAACATTGGATACATTTTGATATACCCAAGTAGTAATGTACTATATAGTTAATGTACTTGATCTACATGTACCCATATGAATAAATTTTCTGACAGCACTCTGGAAACAATCAGCCATGGAAAACCCTAAGAACAGCAGAGAAGCACTGAAATAGTGCCAAGCATGGCACAACGTGTTTCATTCTGTTGTACGTAGGGTCACTATGAGTCAAACTGGACTTGATGGCCCCTAACAACAACTTTTAATTTTAAAAATGCCATAAGAAAAGATTGTCCACAGTAATTGATAGCCTAGGATACATGGTATTAAATCATGGAATTAATGCTGGCCCAGGTAAGAATTTAACATTTCTGGGAAAGGGGAGATTACTCTGGCCATAATGATCATTGGCAGATGGTTTTTATGGCAGGACCTTGAAGCATTAGTGGGATGTTCATAGTGGACTATGGTGGAGGAAGGAGAGAGGGGATGGCAAATTCCAGGAGGAAGGTAAGGAAAAATGGGTTTAGAGAATAGAAACTTGATCCTGTGGTGAACAAGGTTGATATATAAAATAGAAGAAAATTCTGAAAGTATTGGTTGAGGTCAGATTGTCAAGGATTTCAGAATGAGCTAAAATCTAGAAGCTTGAATCTATAGGAAATTGGGAACTAGGAGGAGTTTTTGAACAGTGAACAGTTCCTTCCTTCCTCCCTCCCTCCCTTCCTTCCTTTCTTCCTTCCTTTCTTTCTTTTCCTTTCTTTCTTTTTTTGGAATGAAACAAAGCTAGAGTTTATTAATTACAGTAGGTTTAAACATGAGCATTCATAGAAAACAGAGATGTTAAGATAATAATAATAGTACATGTCTGAGACATGAACGCGGACATCTTAAGAGATGAGAGTGTAGGTATGTGTTTCCCCCAGTTTTATTTAACCTAGAGCATGCCCCCACGTGATGTCAATCCCAGGCACCTCGTGTGACATGAGTCTCAAGCTCCACATGGAAAGGCCCTTGTTATGGATTAGGGAGGTGCCAGGAAGATAGAAAGATAGAAAGAAAGTCCACTGTTTGTTGTTACTGTTAGGTGCTATTGAGTCAGGTCCAACTCATAGCGACCCTATGTACAACAGAAGGAAACATTCTGCGACTTTGTGCTAGGCACACGATCTTTTATATGTTTAAGCCCATTGTTGCAGACACTGTGTCAATCCATCTAGTTGAGAGTTTTCCTTTTTTTCATTGACCTGCTACTCTCCCAAACATGATGTCCTTCTCCAGAGATTGGTAATCTTCTGATAATGTGTCCAAAATATGTAAGATGCAGTCTATCCATCCTTGTTTTCAAGGTGCACCCTGGTTGCACTTCTTCTGGATGGATCTATTAGTTCTTTTTGCAGACCATGGTATATTCAATATTCATCTCCAGCACCATAATTCAAAAACATCAATGCTTCTCTTATCTCCTTTATTCAACATTCAGTTTTCAATACCATATGATGTGACTGAAAATACCATGGCGTGAGTCAGGTGCATCTTTGTCTTTAATGTGATATATTTACTTTTCAACACTTCAAAGAGATCTTTTGCAACAGCTTTTCTCAATGCAATGTGCCTTTTGATTTCCTTTCTTTTCCTTTTATAAGTCTTAGTGGTGTACAGAGTAGTAAGCCTTTTGCTATCTCTATTATGCAACTATTACATCACTTTTGTCCACACAGTGGTTTCATATGATAAGGGAGGGGGTCTGTCATGCAGCAAGGGGGAAGGAGCCTGGTGTATGAGAGTGAGGAGTGAACCCTTAAGGGCCTGCCCTGGGGTGGCCTTCCTGGGAGGGCACAGGGAAGGAACATGAGGGGTGAACATCACCTAGTGCTGCCTGGGTCCCCTGTGAGCTGCTGGGACAGCTGTGAGATGACACCTTTCATCTCTCAGTGGCTTCAGGCGGAGCCTCAGAGAGACACCTTGCCCAGGACATGGCCATTTCCACTAGCCATGTGGAAACACTGAGGACTCTGGAGGATGTGCCGCCTTGCCCTCTGGGGCCCAACCTGAGGTGCTCCTAGGTCCCCTTCCGTTGGAAGGCTGGCACGGGCGAGCACCACAGCTCAGTCCTCTGCCTGCTTCCCACTCCTCTCCCTCCTTCCCTAGATGGGTTTGGTTTCAGACACACTGGGTTTGATTCTAAAAGACCTAAAGAGTCCATGGGACTCAGGGTCCCCTAATGTGGAGAAAATTGGATTCACCTCATTTCTTTTTGAAACACTTTGGTCCTTGTGGCCATCAGATGCCTTCGTTGTTATTGTTAGGTGCCGAGTAGTGTCTGACTCATAGTGGCCCTATGTACAACAGGAGAAATACTGTGTCAGTACTTCTCTGCTATTCATAGGGTTTTCAATGGCTGATTGATTTTTGGGAGTGGGTTGCCAGGTCCTTCCCACAAGCCTACAGCACCTGGTGTTCCCAGGTGGTTTCCCATCCAAGTACTAATCAGATCTGACCCTGCTTAACTTCTGAGAGCTGATGGGATCAGATGCCACAGGGCTACAGCTGCAGGTGGTGTCTTCATTAGGATTTCATAATTGGAGAGTAAGAGTCATTATCCTCTCTGATCCTTCCACTGGTGATAAAAAGTTCAAGGGCCATGACACTTGGACAAGCCCTTGTGTCTGAGTAAGAATGAAAATGAGAGAGAGAGAGAGAGAGAGAGGAGAGCAAGAGCACATGAGTATGCAAGAATGAGCCCAGGTAAGTGCAGGTCCTGCAGATTGACTATACTTTGAGTACTTTGAGGTGGCACCTCTTCCCCAGTCATTTCTGGAATGCCTTCCAGGCTGGGGTCTCATTTTCCAGCACTAAATCTGATGACTTCTCTGCTATTCATAGGGTTTTCAATGACCAATTATTTCTGGAGTGGGCTGCCAGGTCCTTCTCCCTAGTCTGACTTAGCCTGGAAGCTGGTGGTATCTGAAATACTGGTGGCATGGCTTTCATCATCACGACAACTCGCAAGCCTCCACAGCACGACAAGCTGATAGACACGTGGGGGCTGCTGTGATTAGGCTACATTATGTAAGGCTTCCCCTTGGCACACTGCTGAGAGTCTTCCATTAGTCTCAAAGAAACAAACTGCCTGCTTTGCAGAAGCCCCCCAGGCAGCTTCCAGCTGCAGAGGGTGGGTCCTGCCTACAGCCAGTAAGAAATCCACAGAGTGGACATAGCTTCTCCTTGTTGCTTGTCCCTCAGCTTTCCACCATGCTTCCCTCCACCATGCACATGTCAGTAAAGCCGTATCAGTACGTTTTCTTCTGTTAAGTTTGGAGCAGAAGTTGATTTCCCATCAAGCCCTGGACTGACACAAAGATTGAGTCTCCGCCCACAAACCTGGGCATGAAAACCAAGTCCTGTAACTTAATTGGTCTTTTCCAGGGGAATTTGACTCCTGCATGCCTGAAAGAGGCTGACAGGAAGCAGCATCCAGCTTTCCTGGGCTGTGTTTCCTGCCCAGGTCTGCATGAGGATAGAGCGGGTCTCATGCTCTGTACAATGTTCTGCAGGACCCTCTGTCTTCAGGCTGGGCCAGTCACACTGGTGGGTACCACGGCCAGCACCTGTGGCCCTGCATTGTTTGGAGGCCCTGGGGTGCTGGGAGCACAGCCACGTGGAATTTGAATGTCCTGGCCGAGTTTCCGGCGGGGCCCTGACCACAGCCATGCTTGGCTTTCTGGGAAAGCTTGGATCTTCATTGTCCTCCAAAGGTGTAATGTTGACAGCTTGGGCCCCAGTCAGTGGCATGGCCTATTGGGAGGTGGTGGGATTTTTAAGAGGTTGGGCCTGGGGAAGGAAGTTAGGTCATTATAGACATGCTTGGAAAGGGTTTGTGAGATTTGGTGTCTTCCTCCTCTCTTTTGCTACCAGCCATGAGGTAAATGGGGTGCCTCAGCCATGTGCTCCTACTATGATGTGCTCCCTCTCCTGAGGTCAAAAGGCAGTGGGGCCATCTGACCAGGGACTGAAACTTCCAAAACTGTGAGCAAAACTAAATCTTTTCTCTTTTTAAGTTGATTATCTCAGGGATTTTGTTACAGTAACAGAATGCTGACTAACACACCTCCAGAGGGACTGTCACATGCCAGCCCCAGGACCCTAGAAGGGGGCAGAGAATTGTCCTTTCCACTCCTGAAACCCCAGATGCCTGTCTGTTTTCAGTCTCGATTTGGACACACACTTCAGGCACTACCTTCATCCAGGTGCCCCATGCTCACTCTCTCAAACTTGTAATGCTTGGGGGATTGAGCCCAGCGCCTCATGCATGCGAGGCAAACAGTCCAACACTGAACTACACTCACACACCATTTTTTATTTTTTATTTTGATGCAGGATCTCACTAAGTTACACAGGCTGCTTCTGGCCTCAAACTTGTAGCCCTCCTGCCTCGGCCTCCCAAATTGGTAGGATTACAGGTGAATGTCATGGTGCCCAGCTCCATCTTCTCTTTGGTCAAAAAAGATGAGATGATACTGCCTACTTGACCAGGAGAAGAGGATAAAGGGCTGAAGAAACAAAATGCAAAGCTCACTGTACATTGGGCTCTCAATACACTATAAAGCTTTGACCCTGTGAGCAGACTCCATGGGAAGCAGATGCTGTTCCCCATTTCTTGGAAACAGGGATGGAAGGAGAGCAAGAGCTGATGATCCCAACTAACCTCCTCTCCGCCAGAGTGCCATGGGTATCACTCAGGCTGCTCCATGGAAAAATAAAACCTGGGAGAGGTCATGGGTAAGCCACAAATATTTTCCTCTCTGACTTTAAGAAAGAATCAATTCAAGATTGATTTAAGGATCATTTAGTGGCACCAACCAAAGATATGCTTATTTTACTTAATTCCATATTTTTTTAGCTATACAGTTTATTTAATGTTCTCTCAAGTAGAAAAGAGAAGAAATGAATGAAATTTCAAAGGTAGGGTTTTTTTATTTTTTTAAGTTACATAATAATTAAGCTTCTTTTCTCAGTTCTAGGGAAGAACACCTCATTTATATAAGAATATTTCTTAAATACCATCATTGAGGATTTGACAAACCAGCCCTGTTAGACTGCTATTCCTGAGAGTTTTAATAAGATGTAGGAAAAATGCAATAAGCATAATAAGCATCGCTTGCACCTATACCCAAAGATCTACTCCCCATGTGGTGTGTGTGTGACCTGGTTAGCAAGACTATGGAGCTTAGTCTCCAAAGATAACGTGTAATTTGAAAATGGTGAAGTAAAATAATAACTAGACAGATATTACATTATTTTTAATGATCAGTATATTATATGAACATCTTTATTTTTATTTGTTCACCTAGTATACACATGAAGTTAGGGTTTAGCCCAGTTGGTAGAGTGCTACTCTGTACTCTCTGAATCCCTGGGTTCCATTGTCAGCACTACAAAAACAAGAGAAGGACATGGCAACCCATTCTTGAAGCAATCCTGAAACAATCAGCCATTGAAAACCCTACAAATAGCAGAGAAGCACTGACATAGTGCCAGGCATGGCATAGTGTCGGGGAGCACTTTGTTCTGTTGTACCTAGGGTCACTATGAGTCAGACCTGACTGCATGGTACCTAACAACAACAACAACAACAACAACAACAACAACACATACACACATACACACACACACACACAGCTATGTTGTTTGAAAACTCACATTGAGGCTCCATTCCTAATGTGACCATGTTGAGAGGTGGTAGGCCTCTAAGAGGTGATTGGGTCACTGAGAGGGTTTAATGCCTTTCTGGTGGGAGTGAGCTCTCACTCTTAAGGGACAAGATTAGTTACCACAAGAATGGGTTGTTATAAAGTAAGTTCAATTTTCTCCATGCTCTTAGAATTCCAGAGGTGTGAGCCAAAATAAACCTCTTATTTTATAAATTAATCAGCCTCAGGTATTTTGTTATGGTTAAATAACTAATGCTATTATCTATCTATCTATCTATCTATCTATCTATCTATCTAATTTCTTGAGCCTGAAGAGGTTTGCAAGAGAACAGACAACAAATTCACAAAGGAAATGAAAAGACAGAGAAATTTCACACTAATATTTTCATTCTGCTCCTGGGCCCTTGCTCAGGGAAAGTTTGCCTTCAGAGAAAGCACAGTGGAATCACTGCCACTCCAACCATTGTGCTTTATATCTGGCATCTATCTAAGGAGACACAATAGCATGGAGAGCTTGGGACATTGTTAGTGTAATTTGTTCTACCTTGCCAGGGTATGGAAGGAAATTAACTTCGAAGATGTAGCCATTGGACTTTGGACAAGTCATTAAACTCTCTGAGACTTTGTTTTACTCGTCTTCAGCTCTAATAGACTATGATTTTTATTATTCTGCCTTTCAAAGAACACAGAGCATAGTTCAAAAGCTTTAAAGTCAGATAAACTGGTTCATTGTCTTAAAGTCAAGAAAGGTATGCATCAGGGCTGTATCCTTTCATCATATCTCTTCATTTTCTATGCTGAGCAAATAATCCAAGAAGTTGGGCTTTACGAAGAAGAACACGGCATCCGGATGGGAAAACTCATTAACAACCTGTGTTATGCAGATAACATAGCTTTGTTTGCTGAAAATGAAGAGGATTTGAAACACTGATGAGGATCAAAGAACACAGCCTTCAATATGGATTGCGCCTCAACAGCAAGAAAACAAAAATCCTTACAACTGGGTAAGTGCACAACTTCACAATAAATGGAGAAAAGATTGAGGTTGTCCACAATTTTGCTTTACTTGGCTCTACAATCAATACCCATGGGAGCAGCAGTCAAGAAATCAAAAGACACATTGCTTTCAGAAAAGCTGTGGCAAAAGATCTCTTTAAAGTATGGAAAAGTAAAGATGTCATATTGAAAATGAAGGTGCTCCTGACTCATGCCACTGTATGTTCAATTGCATCATATGGTTGTGAAAGCTGGACGTTGAACAAGGGAGACAGGAGAAAAAATTATTGTTTTGAATTGTGGTGCTGGAGATGAATATTCAATATACCATGGACTGCCGAAAAAAACTAACAGATCTGTCCTAAAAGTGCAACCAGAGTACTCCTTGGGAGCAAGGATGGCTAGACTGCATCTCACATACTTTGGACATATAGTCAGGAGGAACCAATCCCTAGAAAAGGACATCATGTTTGGGAGAGTGGCAGGTCAACAAAAACAGGAAAACCCTCCAGCAGATGGATTGACACTGTGTCTGCAACAATGGGCTTAAACATAAATAAGATTGTGTATCTGGCACATATTGGGGAGTGTTTCATTTTGCTGTACATAAGGTCACTATGAGTCGGACCCGACTTAATAGCACCTAACAACAACAAGCTGGTTCAAGTCCCAAAGCCAGTCCTTGAGTGCTGTGAATAATTACAGAACTTCTCTGTACATTGCCTGCTCATTTTTAAGTGCAAACAAGTGCCTAATGCTGATCAAATGGGTGATACATGTAAGGGTTTAGCACAGTGTCTGGAATTTAGTCCAATAAATGAGCTCTTCCTCTTCCTGACCCTGTCAGGGGTTGGGGCAGTACCACGTTCCATTATGGTGGGTGGCTGGCAGCCAAGTCAATGACCATACAAGCACACTGAAGATGGCATGTAGAAAATCCACGTGCAAAACAGATTCTCATGGTCACCTGCACATCATAATCCTCAAAAGACTTTCCACCTGAATGGTTACTGGTTGAAATGATTCCTCTTGAGGTCCTGTCCCCTTTCTTAACCTTGGTGCTCTGACCACTTCAGCAGTTAAGTCAGTCCCCAATGGGGTGAGGTTGGGCATCTTCAGTGACCTGAAAATGCCAGCTTGGATTCCTGGCCAAGACTCAGAGGGCTGGAGCCCAAGTCAGCATTATGAAGAACCCTTAACTGGTATCATGGGTTCAAAAAAGACCCTGGATATTAAATATTGGTATTTAAAAAAAAAATTCCTAATGATCATATGGGCTGGGGTTTAGCTCAGTTGGTAGAGTGTTGCTCTGCACTCTCTGAGGACCTGGGTTCAATCCTCTGAACCACAAAAACAGGAGAAGGATGTGGCAACCCACTCCCAAAGCAATCCTGAAACAATCAGCTGTTGAAAAGCCTATAAGGGTCACTAGGAGTTGGACCTGACTCTACAGCACCTAACAACCACAACAATGAGCATAGAAGCATATTATTCCATGTAATCTCATTACTTCTGCCTCAGAGCAGATGCCAAAGGTGCAGCTGTGTCACCTGCCTAAACCCACCTAAGTGACTGGTGGGGTCACATAGTTGTTGTTAGGTACCATTGAATTGGGTCCAACTCATAGAGACCATACATACAATAGGACTAAACACTCCCTAACACTGGGCCATGCACAGCACTGTGTCAGTGCTTTTCTGCTATTCATAGGGTTTTCAGTGGCTAATTGTTTCGGGAGTATTTTGGGATCATTTCAAGAGTGGGCTGCCAGTTCCTTCTCCTGTTTTTTGTTTTGTTTTGTTTTGTTTTTGCAGAATTACAGTCATACATCATTTTCCATGTTATATGATTGATCTCATGAAACTTGCTGGTTTTATAGTTTTTAGAATCTCTACAAATTGAAAACAAGAAGAGCTTATTTTGTTCTGTTAGTTTTAGTTAGATTTTATTGAAGCTTGGGAAAACTAAGTAAAAATTTTTAAGTGCTTTAAGAAAAAATTCTTATCTTTTGATAATTATTGTTACATGAATAAATGTTGCATTACTAACTTTTGTAAGGCATTTTAGTTTATATAACAACATAATTAAACTTTAAGAACAAATATCTTAAATAATAAAAGCTTTTTCGCTTTGGGTTGTGGATAGCCTCGCGAACTGACATCCATCAATTAAATTGACAAAACCAGTTAAAGGCTACAACCCAGGGGAAAATGTAGGAAGTGAGAGCCAAGGCTGCAACAGAAGAAGACACAGATATCAGTGCTGGCTGGGACCGCAGAAACATTTGCAACTCTGGGGGACAAGGCTGGCTCCTGCAGCCCCGGGCCTGATGGGACACCCCTCCAGGTTCTGCCCTCCAGAGAGGAAGCTCATTTTACCCCCTGGAAAGGCAGGAGGTAAGAGGGGGCCTGGCCATTTGACACATGTCTGCTGAGGAATCAACAGCCATCATCATGTACATCCAAGTATCCTACAGCATTGCTAAGAAGCAGGTGACCTCTCAGGACTCAGCCTAGAACATGACCATGGGCTGTCCTTGAGGCAGGTTGGGGGATGTGTGGCCCAGTGGCCTTCTGGTGACATGACACTCTGGTTGTACTCCTTCTGCCTTTGTTCTGCTTTAACCAAGTACTGAAAACATCGTAGAGAGGGTGATAACATCTTGGGGTGAACAGTTTCGTCAGGTTTCCAGGCAGGCCCTCAGGAAGGGCTCAGAGAAGCATGGAGGCGAGAAAGGGTGTGAACATTAACAGCTGTGCTTGGGCTCTTCCCTGTCCTGACAGCCAGCCTCCCCCACTTGGAGCTCATCTGAAATGATAAAAATAAGCCAGGAGCAGTTTCTCATGCCTGTCAGTCCAGCAACTCAGAGGCAGAGGCAAGAGGACAGTGAATTTCAGGCCAGAGGCAGCCTGTGTAATTTAGCAAGACCCTGTCTCAAAACATAAAGCAAATAATGGGCTAGGGGGATGGCTTAGTGGTAGAGCGCTTGCAAAAAGCATGCATGGGGGTTCAACGCCCCAGTACCATGAAAAACAACAACAAAAAAGATAAATCTCCTGCCTAGATGTTGACCATTTATGGAAAATTGAGCTCTGCCTTGTGGCTCCAGATTCTTCAGATTGCCGTTCACTACAAGTTCCAAACTGCTTTTGGAGGTTTACCTAGTACAGGTAAGTGCTGACTCAGAAAAGCTGATCATCCACACAGTGTAAAAGTAAACTGCAGACTATTTAATAACATGGCAGGGGAAAGGTCACAGAACTATCTTTATACTAGGTATAATGCACAAATATTTGTTAATGTTCCGGCAATGATCTATCCAAAGGTTATTATGATGCACGTGGGTTTTGGCTGGGCATTAGGTTTGATTTCTGCACCAATGCTTAATATTTTGGGGAAGATTCCTTTATGTTAGATACTGCTACTACTGGGAGGGGGGTTTAGTTCAGTTGGTAGAGTGCTGCTGTGTGCTCTCTGAGGCCCTGGGTTCAATCCTCAGCACCATAGAAATGGGAGAAGGATGAGGCAACCCATTCCTAAAATAATCCCAAAACAATCGGCCATCAAAAACCTTGTGAAGATGTGGGCACGGTGGCCCATACCTGTAATCCCAGTGACTTGGGAGGTGGAGGCAGGAGGATCGCAAGTTCGGGACCAGAGGCAGTCTGTGTAATTTAGCAAGATCCTGGCTCAAAAAGTAAAAAAACAGGCTGAGGGTGCTGCTCAGCTCAATGGTACAGCACTTGCAAAGCATGTAAGCCCAAGGCCTTAAGTTCAACCCCCAGTACCGCAAAAAAAAAAAAAAAAAAAAAAAAAAAAGAAAGAAAGAAAGAAAAGAAAAGAAAAGAAAAGAAAAGAAAAACCCTAT